>JAQGAP010000353.1:0-39499 GCA_034697805.1 Orchesella bifasciata | reverse complement strand
ACTCATCCTCCGCTTTGACCTTAGCTATCGACTGGTGAAATCAGAATTTCAAAAAGTCAAGCGGTTCGAAAGTTATCATGTAAACAGACGGACGACGACAGACGACGACGACAGACGCGATACAAGGTGATCTTAATATGAACCTAAAGGTCCATAAAAAGTGACCTTCACATGTTTAGTTTGAGTTACATGCGTCACGTGAACTATCGTCAAAATTATGCTTACAAGTTGTTCATGCTAGTGAATAATCGCAGGAAACGTTTAGCAAAGTTCATAAATCACTTCCTCCACCCGATATGAACATTCTTCAACAAAACGTTGCGCAAAAATGAAATAAAATTCCCACACTGTCGTGGAGTACTTGTCTCGGGGCTCAAGCCTTCAAGGCCAATGAATCTTAAGTATACTCAATCATATCATGTGGAGACAGTCCATTTGGAAACTCTAGATGAGAGTATTTTCCAAAGTTTATTTAATTTATGAAGTTTCGGAAGAATAAAATTGAGACAGATTAGGAAGCCAATCTCAATTAACGTCATCAAAAAGTCGTTAATGCTGAGAGAATAACATGAGAAATTATTAGCTTTTTTACACACTGTACGATAATATGAATGTAAATGCCCTAGTTTCAAATGCTGAAACGAACGAAAATCGTTTTCCCATTCATTTCAAACAAACCCGCTTCATAATTTTCTGCAGGTATCGAAAAATATTCATGACTACATTACTGCAATTGTTTTATGCATGCACTTTCACTTGCTTTTTCTGCGGCGTCAAAACCAGAATGTTTTTTTAAATGAGAGCTTTATGTTTATATATTAAAATTGCATTTGACGCTCTTCAGGTGTCAGGTGAAAATTCAACTGCATTAAATGTCAACCATCGACCTTGCTAGTGCCCAGGTGAACGTATCATTTTGAACTTTTCTCCAGCTCTGCCAAAAGGCATGCTGTTTCCCATCAGAGAAAAATGTTGGGTTTATGGCACTTGCATTCAATTCCATGTTCATGTTCCTTAAATCCAGTAACAACTCTCCGCTCCATTTCTTAGTATTTTTATTACGCATTCCTTTTATTTTCCTTCAAAGCCCCCGGCCTATCGTCATCAGAGCAGTTTTTGTAGAAAATTATCTGTAACTAGATTTTCCAATGAAATGAAATCAAATGAAAGCAAAGCACCAAGTTGATGTCATCATGAGTCACCATCACATTCATTGTAATTGTAGGGATTTATAATAAGGACATGAACATTTTCCACTCTAGTTGCTCACTCCTTTTTTTGTATTATGGAATGGGTTCTAAAGGCGCAATTCATGCGAAGTCTCGACTCGACGTGAATGTGCCTGGGAGACTTTGAGTTCAGTTTAGTGAAAAGAAATGACGTGGTACGTCATAAAGAACCTTGAACAGAGCGAGTCCTTTGTGTTAAGCAAGAAAATAGTTGGTAGTGAACTGATGTGAGTTGGGGCAAGAATAGGAATAAAGTTAACTAAAAATTCATGGCATGACTGACTGACTGCAAAACTAAAGCGTATGGAACAGAATGCGCTTGGTGGCCAACTGTTCCTTGTTCCATTCATTCTTTTGCTCCTATTATCAAGTATTTTATGTGGTCCTTTTTAAAAAGCTAAGTTGCTCAACTCCATTTTATGAAGTGAGTAGATCGAAAGGAAAGCAATCTTTTGCTTGAAGATGACGATATTGATGAGATCAGACACCTGCCGGATAACATTACTGACAATGGCAAGCCATTTTTCTGCCCATTTTTCCTTCGCTTCAGATACCGTTCCGCTTTGGAAAACGCGTCTCCAAAAGAAAGTAGCTCGCTCACATTATAAAGTGAGCATGCACACGGTAATATTTTTGCTTGACTGGTTATTAACTGAGTGACTCGCTTTCCCATAAAAGAGCCAAACATCGGCGTCAAGATATGAGCACGTTCTTTCAATCCGCGTACCTTGCCTTTCGCTGTGAGCTCCTTTCTTTGTGAAAGTTTGCTTGGTTTAGCATTGGGTTTCGGGTCCACTTAGCTGAATATTTTTTATGTCATCCGGGGAAAAATATGTATCACATTTTACAGCTTTTTCTCAGACTTTGCCGTCCAAACACTTTCGACTTTATCATTTGTTGATATTATGACATGACGGTGGGATGTGGATGTGTTGTGATGTGAGCAAAAAGGTAACGCTCAGACAGATCCCATATGCTTCTCAGTTTCTTGGTAGTGTGGTCTCGCTCTGCGGTAAATAATTTCTCTGAAAGCAAAGGAAATCTGCCTGGCACTCATTTTCCTAAAAGACGAACACTCTCACGAGCTTTTGAGCGCTGACACGAAATGTGATATGATATGAGCTGATATGACGGAGCTCAGCATGATCGCCAGCCACCTTGTTCGCTACAGCACTCACAATCAGCTCAGCCGGTATGGTATCGCATCCTATCGTTACGTGAAATGAATGACGGAATGACTTAACTTTCCACACGCCTATTATTCACTCTTCAAACATACTGGTTTATTTCCTGTCTCCCGAGAAGGGAAAAAGGGTTATCAACGTCAGAAGAGAAACAAGAAGGAAAAAAGCGAAATCTTATTCAGTCGTCAATTTTCCACACGAGGAGTTATGTATTCATTCCAAATAATTGGATCAGAAGCAAAGCAAAAGAACAGGAATGGTTGAAGGCTCCACTCACAATCAGTAAGTGATTTTGGTGAATGAATGAATTACAATAAGAGCTTTTCCTCTCATCACATCACAACACATGAGTTGACTCCCTCCCCACACCCACCTTCTCCAGCGAAAAGCTCATTGAATTCGTTTGGAACTATACAGCTCAATCAATACGTGATGAGAAGGATGAACGGGGGAAAATTTGCAGGTAAAAAGAACTCGAAGAAAAGATGAAAAGATGAAAAGGAACTCATTACAGAAAAAATACTGTAGCAGAAGAGTTCAATGGAAATACTATGAATCAAAGGGTGCATGATGATTGACTATGGGGAAAAGAAACAGAAATCAATTTGGAAATATCTTCTCCACGAATTTCTAACAAGCTCACATTTTTTTAGCTGGGAGTTCAAAGCTGGATGGCTGAGCGCTCCCATCCACATATGATGTATGAAATGAATGGTTATATTATGTAGTTGTATGCATGCATGCATAGGTGAAATTAAAGCTCATGTATTTTATATTAGCTTACTATGTAAGTAGGTCGAGGGGCTTAGATTTTTCATTGCCAGCCGGACCACTACAGTACAATACAGTATATAATGCCTATTACAATGCCCAAGTTTTCCTTTGCTAGTTCGCCTTTCAAGAGATTTTCTTTCCGTTCTTCACCCATGGTATATTTCTCGCCACTAAAAGGATATTAGTTATTCTTGAGAAAAGCTTAAGTTGTAAGTTGGGAAAGAGCGCCAGCGGAGGAAGAAGAAAAGAGAGGAAGAGAAAGAGCCTTGACTTGGAATAAACAGCCAGCAAACACATGACATGAATACTGGGCTACGACGAGAACTGAGGATATTTATGTAACAGCTTAGAATCCCTCCTTTTTTATTCCTTTTCATTTCGCTTTAGTGCTCCTCACTCACACAGTGGAGAGCAGAGGCTAGTCAAACTATGGCTGTAGTTTGGAGGCTACACACACTCCCACTCCATAGTTTCTGGATGGGAATAATGGAAGACAAAAGGCTTCCCTAGTTTTTGCATCCTTTTCTCATCCAACAACAAGGCTTAGCAATGCTTGATTGCGGACTATGAATGAATTAGTGAATGATGCAGAACTACAGACAAAAAAGTCAAGGGAGAATAGGGATAACAATGATGATGATGCGGTTCCACAAAAAAATTATAATAATAAGGTACCTGTAATGCAGACCAATTTTTTGTGAGCTCCACTTGTTTTTCAGAGGACGAGTACGAGTCACTGAGGAATAATAGAAAGGCGGACATTTACGTCCAGGGTTCGGATAGGGGCCAAGTGAAGCCAACCGAAAAGAAATATTGCTATGCACATTATTATGTATATTACATGAGCGTCTAATCGACGAGAGGTAAGCAATGGGCAGACTACAATGGAATGAGGATTACTTGAATGAATGCTGGGAATAAGAGAGAAACTGAGCTCTAAACAAAACCAAACTTGGACGGAATGAATGCAAGAGGGATCTTATATTCAATCCAAACTTTTCCATTTGAAAGCACTCCTAGTCTTTTTCAGGATGGATTGGACGAAGTAAAATGAGTGTTTGTTGGTGAGAGAGAGAAAGAGAAGGACGAAGACAAGCCCTCATTTCATTTCATTCCTAAAAAGCCTTTTAAATCTCCAGCACACAGATTACTCCAGCTTAATGAGCCTTTTAAAGCACTTCATCACTTTTTGTTGTGTACTCCTTTTTTGTGTGTAGTTTGGCGACGGGAGAAAAGAAAAGAAGGAGAAAGCAGGATGAGAAATAAGTTAGAGGCTGGGAAAGTGGGACTGGAGCAGTTGTATACCCGTTTCTTCATCCTTTCCCAAAACTCTCATCCCTCACTTTGCTCTGCTGAGCGAAAAAAGGCTTTTTCTCTTATTAAAAGGAGATTCCTATTGTGAAACCGGAGAATGCCTAAATTCTCTTATACTAATGTAGAAATCTCAACGGAAGGAATTATATTTTGGAGAATTTTAGACAGCCTCCAGTTAGTTTTCTCCAGTTTTCGCAATCCAGAAAATGGATGAAGGGGGAAGAGGTGTAAAAGGAGAGGAAGCAGTAAAGCAAAGCACCAATATAAAATGCATGGAAGGCTGAAACGGCGGGTAATAAAAGAGTCGTTTATTTACGCTGCTAAATTCAACGATCCTTTGTTGAGCAAGTGTTGCAATTTAATTATTGAAATGGGTTAATAATTCCCTTATGCTTTGTGGGATTATCTTTCATTTTACACAAGCATCTTTATGACGACTACAAATGCTCGCTCATATGGAATGATGACATGGATGAATTGATGAACACCATTTTCCCTCATTTGATGATCATCATCATCCTGAGCAAATCTTGTTACATGTAACGAAACACACTACCGACGAGATTTAAAGAGGAGAGCGTAATGCCTTCCGTTCCTACTTACTTGAATCTCTTGACGAGTCTTGATAATGAAATTAAGTCTGGAAGAGATCTCTTTATTATCTCGAAGCCCTTGTCTTTTGGCAATGGCAAGTGTGGCCTCCAGATCGTCAAGGTCCCACTCTAGACTCCGAAGTCCGTTCCGGAGCTGGGAGGCGACCCACTCCGACACTTCGTTCGACCCTTGACAGTTTTCTGACCAGTGTTGAAACAGCTCCCTCGTTCGCCCGAGTGCTTTGCACACTTCACTGCAAAAGAGAAAATCCCATTACATCAATTACTCAGCTCAATACAATAAAATAATACCATTTGCTAAATTAGAGTGGTAAAAAAGGTACATTTGTGCGTAAATCCGGTGAATGAATGGGGTAGAGATAGACTCTATTACAACCATTCCATTCAAACATCCACTTTGTGCGAATACCAATATTAGTAATAATAACAATTGTCATATTGTACGGCTCACAGCCTCAACATCATAACATAACAATGACTCTCCTTGTTCTTGCTCTGAAGAGAAGATTAGGAGAAAGAAAGTAGGAGTGCTTAAGGCATTGTGTCAAAGAACACTTTGAACTTTATCCAATCCTCGTGAAAGAAATGCAACGAGATTTTTGGAACAGAGAGAGTGAAAGCTACTCCTCTAAACAAAGGAGATCACTCCATTATCCAATACATGAATAGGACTGGCAACGAAAATCCAAGCTAACTCAGTAAGCCGCAGTCACCCACGTCAGGAAAAGTCTTAGTTAATCCTATATAGGTATATGCATAGCTATCATTTCATCATTACTTTTCCTTCTCCAAACACACCATTCCCATTCAAAGACAGACATTTCATGTGCCGTAATCCCATTATCATCATGGAACACGACCAAGACCAACAAAACGAAGGATGGAGTGACCACAAAAAAGAGTTGCATGCAACGGAATGCAATCGGCTTCGGAAAACGAGTCGTGAGAAACCTCTCCATCTACTTTCTACCTTGAGGCGTTACCCCAGTCTAAAACTGCAACTGTCAATTTGATATTAGCCAATTTTCTTGGAAATGGCTACGTTACTCAAAGAAATCAAAATATCTTTATCATTTTTACTTTTCTCCTTGATCCTCCTTAGCAAAATATTTTTCTTAGCTTCGAGCCACCTTTCTTTCTCCGCTTATCACGCAATTTGTATGAATGATGTGGAAACAGTAAAAACAAAGAGAGAGAATGATTGAAAAGCTGTCATCATAATTTTTAGCATCCGCTCCAGCATTCCATTTTTCCTGAAAAATATGGGAATTCAATGGTGGGAACAGCAGGACCACGAAATATATTGCGCATAATAGTGTTTGCTAGTGTGTGAGAGTGTTTTGATCGGCATCAAGTGAAAGCGACCAGCTGCAAACCTCCCGTCTCATATTTCTTTCGCCCGTGACAAGGGAAAAATTATTGTATGAATCTGCGAAAACAAGATACAAAAGAGCCAGGCTAGTGCTTCTCTGGTATTCCCTGTGTTAACTGCACACTTGGACTTTATAAATAGCTACAATGGGGATCCGAACCAGCTATTCATTCAACTTGACTCAAGTTCTAAGCCCCATTCTGCCATTCTTTGGTGGTGCGGGCTTATGGCTACGTCCAATCTCAATGACACACATTTTACTCCAGAGAGGTACCCAAACCGCGAGTTTCCAGTGAGGATGATGATGATGATAATAATAATAATAATGCTTATTTTTTTTGTCCACGTCCAGTCCAGCAACAAACCAAAAGATAATGATGATTATGGTTGTCGCATTATCATAAACCTAACCTAACCTAATGTCGCTTAGAGATCATCATTACAAAAAACCATTCGTGGATTCCTTCGCATACACAGCTCTCCAATGCACAAAACCAAACCAAACCACAATCATAGTCGTAGCAACAACATAAAAAATGCCATGGGACTTTAATCCAGCCTAGAAAAAAACGATCGTTTGCTGATAAATCGGCTGGACGTTTGGGAAGACAAGGCCAAAAACTAAAAATGTTCCTCCCTCTGCGTATATTTTTTGTTACATTTTTTATCCAGGCTGCTGCCACGGTTTGCAATTCTCTTTTGCCTTCTCTCTCTCTCTCTCGAGCCATTTCCATTGACGTTTCAAGCCATCGATCAAAGAGTCAGAGGGAATACGAAACAAAAAAAAATTGTATTAAAAACTATGCCTACCCACCTAACCTAACTATCTATAAATAAGCCTATGAAAACACGAAGCTTCTCCTCTACTACGCTATGAAACGATTCCACGTTGGTTGTTTCCACGTTACACAACTTCACTCCGGCCGCTAGCTGCTGATATCGGTATTGGTATATTGAGTGAATTTACTTTTTACTCTGACTTACGCTCACTCATAGTCAGTTCCACTGTGAAAATCCTCACTTGAGCAACCGTTCAATTTTTTCTCGCAAATAAATCTACAAAAACATCAGGGAAAAACGACTCTGCCCATCCATTCTAGATCCTAAAGTTAGTGTAATGCATGGCATAACATATATGTATACAAAAAGTCAGGAAATAAGGTGATATGCTCAAATTCCCAAATTCAATATGGTTTTTTATATTATAATGTTTTCTCCATTTAATATCCCCATCACCACCATTCCCATTAGTAGCAGCAGAATGACTAGCTCACACTGTTGGGAACGGGAGGTTTATAGCAAAGTTTTTTTCTTGTGTCCAGCCTCAAAAAAAAAGTTTGGACCTGTCATTGGCCAGCAGTTGTATGGATGAAGAAAAAAGTGAGTCACAATTCACTAGAATTCTCTATCACCATGATTTGATCACAAGGTATAGCTATAGAGATTTTTGTATGTATCCACGAGCAGAGACGAAAGGAGTCATTTCGAGCGTGAGAAACTTTTCTCACCTAGCGCGTGATGACTTGTCGAAGAGCAGACTACTGCTCTGCTACCTGTCCTCAATTTTTTTCACGCTTTCTGTTTTTAAATGCAACACAAGGAGCCCCAACACAAGGAAAACTTTTCCTCTCAAGTTGAGAGCGGAAATAAGGAGAAAAGAATTGATTTCTTAACCATTCTTCTCTTGTGTCTCCACTTGATGATGATGGAATATAAAAGGGAAAAGAAGAAACTCACACACACATGTTCCGTGTGAGCATGCATGAAACAAAAATTCTTCGGACATATTGATTAATAGTTGAATATCGTTTTCTCCCAATTCTTTCTCTCCATTTTCTCGCATTGTGTTCCCAACAATAGATTACCAATAACAATAAAAAGGCGTTGAGCTACGACAGGATATTCTTATGATAAATTGGCCACCACCTTTCCGTCTTGAGGCTCTTTGGGCATTCCCATTCTGAATCAAAATTCGCATCGTATGCATAATGTGGGCTAGATTTTAGCTCCCTGTTTTTTGATGTGTTGCAGGTTTTCCTTTTGCAAATTGAAAATGATTTATGATTATTCCTTTCTACGACTTTTTCCCAGTTACCCAATAAAAAAAGTTTTTATTAGAATTGCAACCTTTTGAGGAATAGCTAGCTAGATATCTACGTGGTATAAATTTCCTTCATGATTATGCGTGTTGCCAATGGCATGGTGTGGTGGTACGCCAAGCACAACTTTAAGAATGAAAGATGGATAAGGGTGGAAATCAAACTTTACGACTTACTCCTTCACAACGATGAAGGGATCGTCCAAAGACATAATTTCTGCTTTGAGTGGGTTGCTGGGGACGAGGACGATGGTTGATAAGAGGAAGTTGGTAGCAGGAGAGGATGAGAGAAGAAAAATCAAATCTCAATCTGGTTCCTACAAACAGGTAAACCAAGCTGGAGCAACAGCAGCTGGTTGAGTGATTGACTGGCCGAATCCCCCTGGAAATTTGTTCTGATTAAATTGCTTTCTCCTTGAGTACTTTCTAGTCAGTTCGATTGGCTGGTTTGGGGTAGTTGCTACCAGGTGCAAACTGATAATGAAAGGAATGAGAGTGATGGATTACGGGATTTTTTTCTTTCGTTAAAGTTGCTCCTGGAATAATTGGCTGGAAACAGTTTTATGAAGAGCTATGCTGCCACTGTGAATTATTAAAGTTGCGCATTCTCTTTTTCTTTGTGTCTCTATGAAACAATAATGTTGACAAATGTAATGGTCTTTTGAAGGTTGAACTTTCATTTTTGTATCGTATCGCGTATATCGTCCTCTCAGCAGTAACAAAACAGTGTTTTATTTTTCCCAAGTTTAAAAGGAGAAGTGATGATGGGTAATAAAACTTGGGTTAGAAATGAAAACTGTCTTGCTTTCTTTTCCATTCTGTGTCATAAAATCAAAAAAAGGGTGAGAGGGAAAGAGCTCCCATAAAAATGTCGCGTTCATAATAATCCAGATACAAGAGACATACAACGCAGGTTTTCTTCCTGAGTCTTGCTTCCCAGTAAACGGAGAAATGTTATGCTTGTTTCCATTCAAGGAAAAAATGTACGTCAGCTGAGCAGCTGAGACAACGGCGGTGATGATGATGATGACGATGAAAGCTGAAACACAATGCAATTAAGGAGCCATCCCAAAATGTCTTTTGCGGTTTGGTTGGACTTTGGGCTCGTTAAATAATTCAGCTTTGTCTTTTCTCCCTGCACACTCTTGTTCTTATAATTTGGAGGTCGTTATAACTATAAAGATTTGCAAAGGGTAGTAAAAAATGTTAAAAATTAAGCATTGCTTCTTTCTAAAGCCGCAACTTTTCACTGAAGAATGTATGTAACCATTCCTGCTGCAGGTTGGGTGTTGGGTTCACTTCACAAGAAAAGGATTAAGGTGAATGCACTACGACGACCAACAACTTTATGATGTTTTTTGTCCAAGATTGCATTGCAGAACAAAAAAGTCCAACTTTTACCTCGTTTACGTGACAAATGGGAAGGTAGACAAAAAGTTGGTTCTCAAACTTTTTGCTCCTCCTCTGTTAGCTCCTCCTTCAACGCGGCTTTTATTATGAATGATGAGAATGTAAAGCAATTTTTTTGGCACACCACGAATGACCTCCACTTAAAATTCGCCTCTGTCTTATTCCAACTGTGAGGACGATCTGCAATGCTAATTCGCAACTTTTTGCATTTTATCCCATCTCCATATTATCCACAAAAGATAGCATGTGTCTGCAACTGAAAGATGAAAAGTTTGAGGCGAGAATCGTCGCAAAATGAAATACAAGTCGTTGGTTTGGTTGGGTAAGGGAATCCGTGCGTTTATTTTTTCCCCTTGTTTTGTGTGTATTGAACTAAAAGGAAAGTGACGTGCCTGAGTATTGCTATATTATTATTCAGTTTTTCTACCCAGATCCAATTTCACTTTTTATCCGCTTCCCTGCACACGACAACGACAGCACAAGGTAATGCTGTGGCATTGGCAATCTCTATTCTTGAGAGATGGGATTTGAGTCAAAATATATTCGTTTCTCCTTCTCGTTTTTGCTGCAGATTATGTATGCACAATAAGATGTATGAATCTGAATTTGAAATCTAGTTTTACTTCTTCTTCATTCCCTTTCTTTCCTCAAGTTTCTTCAATTTGAGGCATGACTTGTCTCGCATAATTTTATTATGGATTCGGAAAGTGTTTGAGGTTGGCTCAACTGTTTCTGACTAAAGGACATTGAGTCCTCCTCTGCGCTTGACATTTCCAAGAAGAAGAAAACAACCAGAGCAGGAGTTGTAGCAGTTTTATGTTGAGTGCCAATCATAATTGATTTTATTGTTCCTTCCGTCGTAACTCAAACTGGCACATTAAACAATTTATATCTGTGGATACATAGATGCTTTTCCCTTTAGATATGAGCAAGGGACTTGGAAACACTTTCACTTTTAAGTGCTCCCTTTATCCACGGAGGGATACAAAAATATTATTATTGTCCGGGAGGATATTAACGACACAATCAAAACATTTTTCTTGCCTTTCTGGCAGTACCAAAGGACGTGCAAGTCTGGATGGAAGAGACACAAACAAAAATTGTGCGTACGGTCCCACCATAAGTAACTGTACACTGGGAAAGCAAACACCACCACTATTTTTGTCTGAACAACTGACTGACTGACTGATGGCGAAAGTGAGTAACTCTCCTATATAGGAGGCTAGCGGAATGAAGAGAAAAAAGTTGGTTAACGGTATAATATCTTGTGTGTGTGTGTGAATGTTTAGTTTCAGAGTTTCTATTTCTACCTCTTTTCCCCTGGATATTGACAGGATGGAGGCAAGGAAAGGACTGTGTAGAAAGAGAAACTTCCTGTGAAAACACACACCACCACAGCCTGCCAGCCAGCTCGTGTTGGAAAAAACTGAGTGCTTTTTCCCTTCCGAAATTATTACAAGCAGGACAGGATATATATAGCACTAGCACAACAACTCACTATATGTAACTTTAGCATGCATGGGCAAAACTTTGGGCATCTTTCTCCAGCTTTACGGGAGTTGAGTGAATACGAAGGATAGAAAGAGTGGAGAGAGCGGCAATATAGTTCTACGCAGAAGGGACAAGAAAGCTTTTCTTAGCTTTGGGTATCGTGTGTCGTGTCTTTCGTTCCTTGCGTTTTGAACTGACGTGATGTGATGATGATCATCCGCAGCAACCATGAATCCAAAAGAGAAAATAACGTGGACATGTATTCCACATATATTTGGCTCTCCCAAGAAAATTGTTGCAATCCAACGTTTACGGAGAAAGTACTGAGCTTGGACTCCAGAGATGAGTCGAAACCAGGAGTGGATATGGATGGGAATAGAGAGGAAGCTGGTTCTGGTGGCTGGCTCCTTCTTTGCCTTGCATACTTACTTACTGGCTAACATGCCAACTAATAATGTTATCACGAGTCTTTAAGGCACATAGGTACTACTATATCTGTATTCACGCAACCACCATAACTTTTTTTCAATACCCTCATCATCCCCAAAGCAGAGACAAGATGAAAACGAGTAGGGAAAAAATCATAACAAGATTCCCTAAACATTTTTATCTCTCTTCTTCTTTTCAGAAGCTTGGAGGAGAGAGGAGCACGAACTTCATTTTTTTAGGTATTTATTCATTCCCCTCAAGATATATTAAAGTCACGAAAAGGGATTTTTTTCTCAGAAGGAAAGGGAGTATGATGCATTTTCTACATGTTGATGACAATGCTGATATCGTGGTTTGGTTTGGGTTAGTCTCGCCTCCTCTGTCTGGTTTCATTCATCCATCGTGCTTCATTCAAAATGTAGGAAATTGAGAGGTTTTTGAGAAAAATGGAAAACACCAGGCATCCATCGTGAGCAAAGGGGAAAGAGATGGGAAGAAGAGAGAGAGAGAAGAAAATCTTTCTTTTCTTTCGTCGTCCTGGGATGAGTAACCCAAGATATGAGTGGAGTAAAGTTGAGTTGAGAAAGGGGAGGCTAAAAAATACAGTAACATCATCGCCAGCACGTAGCCTCAATGCATGCATGGCAACAGTAATTTCTACGTGCATTCTTCGGAGACACATAAGCCTTTTACCATAATATCACATAATATCCCCCTGCTTTCTATGCACCATAATATCATCTCTTCTTCTCTCAGAGAAAAAGGTTGAGATTGGACCTTCTCTTTTGATGTTTGTGTGGAGTGGAGCAAAGCGACATGTACACACACTTTTTTTTAGTACCACAACTTTAACTTGTGTTTGAGTAGGTACAGTATTTCCGTTCCCTGCTAGCTCTCATTCTCAGAAGTACTTCTTGCTCTCTCCCTCGCTACCTATGCACTGGAATGGATGGCGTTTAGGAAAGGAAAACATATTCCGGCACATGCATAACGAAATGTATTGTTTTTTCTGTGGAGAAAGCGCTAATGCAAGTTTAGAAGGCAACCATACATTGTAAGCTGTGGAGGTGCCCCTTTCGTGGAATTTCTTTGACTGCACGAGTGGAGCCGAAAAGGGGGAATGGAGAGAGAGAGAGAGTGAGTAAGGCTTTTAGTGCAGTATTGTATTACTTGATTCACATGTGGATGGATGGATGGGTGCAATGGGATATTTGGAGTGAAGTAAGCGTTTATGCATCGGTATAGAAACGTGCTTTGCCCCATATTACAGTCATATAGGTTTATATACCCATATTATGTAGCTCTTCTCACTCTAGTTTTACCTGATGGATATTGCAAGCTCAGATAATATGCATTTGGGTTTAAAAATTAATAGAATTCTTCAAAAATAGATTGGTATTGATGTATTTGCAAAGTAGCAACGAGTTTTCTTTTTAATTTCCACTATTTATCGTGTTGTTTCAATCCCTCCTTAGTTTCCTCAAATATTCTTCAATTACACAGCATTTACTTGGCATGTGCTACATGTTAATTTTTTAGGCTTTCTTACGCCGTGTTCAAGTGAGCTTTATGCTCTGCTCTAAAAATTATATAAAAAAGCAACCTAGCGGCCTAAGCCGATTGCGTAGATGATATGCATTATGTATTAGCCTCTTGTTAGTGGTTCTGTAGAAGCCAGCGTTATAGAATGAAAATGAGAGGAAGCAGGAAGCCCGTAAAGAACCGTTGTTCGAGGACTCCTCTTCACTTTTTGCATCTTGTCTCTGGTTGCGTCCTTCTGTCATCCGCTGCTTTGAAATTAATAGTGTGAAAGTAATAGCAAATTTTCTAGTCAACTTGGAGCAATGTTTGTTGCTTTTCCTCTCTATTTTTTCTCAAGTTGAGTTGAGTAGCAAGCAAATGCTGGAAACTTTTTTGGGTAGACATTAGTATACTCTCTTCTTTCTCATGTGTAGATTGCTATACTTAGAGTTTTCAGCTAATTGAAGCTCTCGTAATGTTTGTCAGTCAATGGGATTGTCTGCAAATAAATTTGTGTAGAAACGTTTGCAGTTCTCATACAAACCTTTTTGATTATTTGAAAATTCAGTAAAATTAGAAGTATGTAACGTTTGAGAAAACTGATACTATAAAACAAAAGTAGTTGTAATACCGTATTATTCTGGTTGGTCGTCCTCCCAGCAAAAAATCCAGTGTAAAGAAAAACGCTGCCAAATTTACATATTCCAATAAAGCAACAAAGATTGGGGATTAGTATGAAGGACATATGCCAGTGGTTTGGTATACAAAGTATGTAAAAGGATTTTTGCAAGACATTTATTACATTCATGTCCAACGTTCAGCACGGTTATGGTTACTTGCATATATACAATATAGACGCATGAAAGTGATAAGCTGATACAGACCTGCAAACTACTTACATACGTTCTTGCACAAACTGGCTGACAAGGAGTAATGATGTTTTCCCTATATCTGCAACTCTGTTTATGCTGCATTGTCATCAAAGTAAACTCATTTAGTTTTACAACTGACACTGACACAATCTTGAAGGCTAGCCAGCTCTGAGTAGACATATTGCGTCGGGTCTATCAAGCTTCATTAAGAAGCCAAAACTTTCACAATTCCCTTTTCTTACAGAGCTGCACGTTCCTAATTAAACTAGGCTGCTTTGTTTCCAGCCTTAAGCTTCTAGTTGCAGACTTGCAGTTCCCATTTTTCAATCTTTACAACAAACTTTACTCTTCCAGAGTTTAATTTTTAGCTATTAGTTTTGTTGCCTCATTGAATCCAGCTCATATCAGTGTAAATTGAACTATATTGGAAAATTGTAATATTATATTTGTATATTATGTTACATGTCATTAGCAGAAAATCACGTTTTCAATTGTGCCGTTAAATGAAGAAGAGCTCGCTTGGAAGAAACAGAAATGCGTCATAAGAACAGAGCAGAAATGACAAAGGATCTTGTTGCAGAAAGAGAACTTTCATGTTTGCTATTAATACATGTACGTAGTTTGCAAGCATAGCTCACCTCATCATGCTTTCATTTCTTGTAACTTTATATGAAGCATTAAATTCCGCATTTAAGAGTAAAAAGATCCATTCGTATTATGGCAATCATAATGCTGAATGCATATCTCTTTTCTTTTGACATCATAAAACATTCATTTGTTGATTTGCAACTCTTCATTTGTCACGTTTTATTTGATGAAACCGTTCTCAAGTATTTCGTTACACGAAATTGTAATCTAATCATAAAAAGTTTATAGCTTCCTTTGACGTCTGACAAAGTTGAAGGAAGGATGTGATTTATTGATTAAAGGTAGGGAAATGCAGAAGAGAGTTCCAGAATTGCAACCTTCTCTTCAAAGACTCGCTCATTTCCTTCATTCCCGACTGTTCTGGGACATTGTGGAAACGCATCAAATTGTAATTTCCTGAAGGCCCGTTCACAGGCGTCCATGTGCGGTTGTTGTACGTCATCCTTGTGCTAAAAAATTTCAATAAAACAAAAGCAAAGGAAATGAGGGCTAAGCCAATATGATTAACAAAATACAATAGGATGTGGAAAAGCTTACTCATCAGTAGCAAACTGAACCCATAGCTTCACCAATTCCTTTGAAGCATCGTAGTCCTTTGTATTCTCTTTGATTTTTAGATCCGGATATTTGAACAGCAAAGGCAACTCATCACCAAAGCAAACACCTGAGTTTTCATGTAAAATCATCAGTATTATTATTTTTAGCAAAATGTGCATACATATTTTTAAAAAAACATTCGTACCCAAATGTTTGGGAGCCTGGACTTTTCTTCCCAAAATATTGGTCTTGAACCAGTTTTTGACTTTTTTCATAGCCGGAGCTGGCTCTTTGGATTTCCCAGTGTAAACATCCAACAAGGTGTGTTGACCTTCGTACATGTTTTCATAAGCATAAATCCTTGATGAAGCTTGCTGGAGGCGAATCGTCTCAAAAATAGGCCACACAAAGTATCTATCCGTGAAGAGGTTTGTGAAGCTTTTAAACTGCTCCTCAAAGCTGATCGTTAGATCATCATCATCATCATCATACTCGGAATGGGGTGCTCCAGTTGTTGACGGGATTAAGACTGGAACCGTCGTTGGGGACGTGTGGATTTGGTTATGAAGAGGTGCAGTCTGATTCTTGTTTGTGAGGGCTTGAGCTGGAACTGCTGGTGGTGCAGGAGGATGAGGATGATGTGGTGGTAGCGGGGCTACGGGCCGTCCAGTTGCATTTGCAGCTGTGCCATTTCCACCGTCAAACTCGTAATCTTTACCGGATAAGTAGAATCTTTTAATCCGCTTTGTTAAATCTGTTCTGGATCTGGGATAGTTGAGGAGTTGGGATGATACTTCGTCCCAGTTATCCTCCACGTAGCCGGCCAATGCCTTGTCATTTAGGATCACTATGAAATGTTAATTAAATGAGAATTTGCATGAATTTTCATTTTATTCTGAAAGTTTTTAAACTTTGCAGTTTTCCTACTGACCTCCTGTTGTTACTAAGCCTTCTTGCTCATTAAATCCAACAATCAAGGGGATTTTCGCTTGCTTGTTTGCGAGCAGTAGTGAAAAGGGATGTTCGGTCAAAAAGGGTAGCTCGCTAGAGTCGTTGTAATGTTTGAGAGGCTTTTCTATTGTTGGGATAAATAGGGAAAGTTGGTCTCTCAACGGACTAAATGCTTCTTCATGTATTTCCGCAATTTTCTTGGCTTTCACAGTTTTTAAGCATTCAACGAGGATGGCCGTGTTGTTCAACACATCTCCTAGTGTCACCTCTCCGGTTGCGTCCTCTCGCTTGGTGAGAACTTCACCGCATTTCAGCTTTCGGGCAAGACGATGAGCTGCTTCCAGGGGGCGCGTTTGAAGGGATGTGTACTTTAGGGAGCTTCCACTTTGTAAAATCCCCTTCTTGAAAAGACCTTGGTTTGCAATTCAAGTCAAGAGTTTTTATAAAAACTACATACCTTTCTGAAGTACATGCAGCTTAAACAGAGATCTTACCCTTTGACATTGGTGAAAGCATTAATAAATGAACGGATAAAGCTCCGCTGCCTTGACCAAAGACTGTGACACGCTTGGGGTCCCCGCCGAACTTCCTGATATTCTCCTGAATCCAGGATAAAGCCAGGACTTGGTCCTTAAGACCCGCATTTCCGTTTGCAAGGCCGTCATCAGTGCTCAGGAAACCTTGTTAAAAATTCTCACATGAATAAATAGTCACAAAGTTGGGAAAATTTCCATATAAAACTTACCAAAAGCTCCAAGCCTATAGTTGAAGCTAGCAACAACGACATCCTGATCCATGAAATAGTGAGCTCTGTAGATTTCCGATGTTCCGGTCATGAATTCACCACCGTGAATGAAAACCAGTACGGGAAGCAGCCTTTTGCTTATGCCATCAGCAATCTTTGGCGTAAAAACATTAATAAATAGACAGTTTTCATCCCCGTCAACTTCTTTTTCGTAGGAGCTCCATTGAATGCATTTCTTGCCATAATCTTCTCCGTCCCAGACGCCAGTCCAGTTATCAGCTTTTTGTGGTGCCTACAAAATGTACATCTAGATATTAGCCAAATATACAAAAAACAACAGGCAAAAAATATGTCCTTTCTTTAATTACTTCAAATCTTAGTTCGCCAATGGGAGGTTTTGCGTAAGGTATTCCACGATATGCATAAAAGTCGCGATCATCTCGAGATTCCTTTTCTTCGCCCTTTATCCTTCCATTGACGATTTCCACGACTGGAGCATCTCCACAATAGGAAACATCAATGAAGAGCAGTGCCAACAATCCCAAGACTGTTAGCCTTCCGGCCATTTTCAACCAGAATGCTTTTAAATGACACTATAAAAAATATGAGTCCTACAGGAGCTGAAATTGAAATGATGTGAACAATCAAACGACAGCAGAAAGACTGATTTAATGAAACTGTCAATAGGTTTGTCTTGCTGTTCGTAATACTTTTAAATTGTAATTTATATCAAGGATTACTTGCCATTCTTAGTCATAGACAACTGCAGTTTATAATCCAATATAATTATACGACTGCATGCAGACGGTGTGTGTTGTTATTGCCTGTTCCAATTGGTGATTGGGTTCGCACATCTGGAAAATGGCAAGATTATCTAATTCGTGGAAAATAATGTTATGCAAACACGTGTAAAAACCTGCACTAAAATCCTTTGATTCAATGCCATTTCATTTCAACATTTATTCTGTGTGTAAAATGAACTTTTTTATTTCGTGAAAAATATTTGTACATGTTGAAAAAATGAGAATCAAAACATTAGGGAAATAAATTACATCATTAGTTTATTTTATGTATTGCTACATTGGCAACCAGAATACTGTCATATACTCATTTTCCATGGAAGATTTAACGAGTCCCAGAAGGCCATTCTGTCTGAAAATGGCTCCTCAATGAAGGTTGCATGCGTGCTGTCATTCCCAAAATGCATGTATTGTAATTTCCCATCTTTGGCTTGTATCGCATCAACAGCCGTCCAAGGAACTTTGCCAACCGCTAATTTGGATCTAGAAATTAGAGAAAAATTAGAGACATAGGAAAATTGTGCGGTAATCTTCCAAATATTATTATTATGTCTGGCAATTAGAAGTCGAACATACTCATCTTTCGCAAATTGGACGAATGTTTGTATCATTTGTCTTGACATCTCGTAGTCCTTGTCTCTTATGTCGATGTAAGTCATGGGGAAGTTGAATAATAGCACCAATTCATCTCCGTGACATGTTCCTAAAAGTGTAATTAGAGCAAGTGAGTACATGCTTCGTTTCCTTCAAAAACTTCACTTAATTCTCACAAGACTCACCAAAATGATGGGGAAAAATTCCAAACGCCTTTTTCACCCATTCGTTGACTACTTTAGAACCAATCTGCAGGTACATAGGGTAGCTCGGTGTCACATCATAAAAGAAGGTGAGTCCCCTTTCCAGAGGATAGCTGAAGTAGTATGCATAAACTGGAGAGTATTGTGACTGGTGTATCACTGTTTCTCTCATGGACTGAATATACAATCGGTCAGAAAACACGTTGGTTAAGTTAGTAAATTGTTTGTAGAAGCGGATTTTGTCCGCTGGGATTCCAAAGTAAAATTGGCGTATTTTGTTGGTAATATCCACGAGGGATTTTTCATAGTAGAAGAAGACAGACGAGAGATCATCCCAATTGCTTTCCACCACTTTGGCCAGCGTGCGATTATGGTATATTCCTGGAAATATGGAACAAAAAGTTTAATCTAAAGACAATCATTAGTAATGGGATGGAATAGTTGTTCAGATTATTATTACTTGCGGTAGCTAAAAGGCCTTCATGAGAGTTGACACCAGTGAGCAAAGGAACCCTGTTGGCTTTTCCATTCGTTAAAATGTCATAAGGATGCTCTGTCAGAAATGCGGTGGATAAATCCGTACTGTTGACTTCAATTGATGGAGCAAATATTTTCAGTGGGTCCATAATAGGCGTCTGAAAATAGTATATTATACTTTATACGCCATCTTCATGTAAATTTGAAAGAAATCACTATCTTTTACACACGTCTAGAGCATCCATGTGCGTTGCAGCCAAAGTCTTTGCATCTATTCCTTTTAGGCATTCCACCATAATTTTGCTGTTGTCGATGGAACAATTTAGGGTTTGTGCTAAATGCTTGGCCTGTTTTCCTGGATGTAGTACGAGTGACCATGGTTTAATAGCTGTCCCACTGGACATGATAGCCTTGTTAAAAATTCCTTAAGGAAAAAAATTAATTCCCATTATTTTTTGTATTTGATTTAAAAACTTTAAAATGGAATAGAATACCTTTCGACATTGGACTTAACATATGAAAATGAACAGCGGCAGCCCCTGCACTCTCTCCCCACAGAATTACATTATCCTTATCGCCGCCAAAGTTTTCAATTTCATTCTTAATGAAACGGAGAGCCATAGCTTGGTCCTTCAATCTGAAAGATCAGTTTATAATATATTTTTTGGAAGAAATTTTTCCTAAATTTTTAATAGTACTAAAACGCTACCCCATATTTCCGGCTACAACACCGTCTTCTGTGTTGAGAAACCCCATGGCTGCTAATCTGTAGTTGATGGTTACTAAGATAATTTTCTCTTCCATCAAGTAATACGGGCCCATGTAGTTACTCCCCCCGGCCATGAAATATCCTCCATGAACGTAGACAAAAACTGGTAACAATGGTTGGCCACTCTTTTTTGGATTCTCTTCAAACTATGCAAGTAACAAAAAAAACGTGATATAACATGGGCGTAGAAGCATATTAATTGTATGAATGATAACTTTTTAAATCTCAACTGACCTTTGGTGTAAATATATTTAAATATAAACAGTCTTCCTTTCCATCAACACCCCTCGACAGGGAGTTGATATGGACGCACATGGAACCATACCGTTTTGCTTTTCGAATACCTTCCCATTTTTTCGCTGGTTGTGGAGGCTACAATAACGAGAGAACACATTCCGTCTTTACAGTGGTCTAATTGCATAATGAGGATTTGAATGGATTTACAAATTACCTCAAATCTCAACTCCTTAATAGGCGGAGCAGCGTAGGGAATCCCCAAAAACTGAAAAAACTCTGAGCCTTCCCTCGACTTGGAAACGAATCCCACAAGGTCACCATTGGAAATCGTGACCACCGGAGTGTCCTTGCTACCAATATATCTCACCGCATAACCAACAATTGCCACTAAAGCAGCAGCAAGGTAGCCTTTAGCTTTAGCTGACATGATTTCAATTGAACTTGGCTAGCTTCTCAGGATTCTCCTCATATTTTTAAAACTGGAGTCTCAACCTCAGTACGGAATTATCCAAGAAATTTTTCTGGAAGGTGGACCAACCAACAAAGATGATGATTATATGTTGTTGTACCTCCATTGACTGAATGGGAAGCAGGACACTCCACGGTTGTAGTCACACCACGACCTATCCACGACCACACGCCTATATAAATTTTTCCCTTTCTTGAACATTTACAAGTACGCACTACAAGTGCATTATGTGTAATTTTTACTCATGTTTTTTCTCAAAGCAGTTCAGAAACTTGGCTTTGACTTTTTGGTATTCCTCCTCACAGTAATTATGCTGCCGTCATGAAGTTTTATGAGGTTGTAACAACACAACAAAAAGCGTCAACTCAAGTTAACCTAAAATGCAGGGTTGCATGCAGTAATGAGCTTTGGTAGAAAAAAATGTGTGGACTAAAGTTTTCCATGTGGCTAGTCATGTCCATAGCCGCACATTCAACTGTAAAGGAGTATTGTTTGTGTTGTCTATGTACTTACTTATGCATGCGATACACACCACCATTTGGTGTTGGGATTAAAATTTTTGTCTTTAATTCAGCAGCTCAACAATGTACAATACAATCAGCTATGCATTTATGCTAGAAATCCGCACTCTCTTCAGATACCTATGTAAATGTGCATATCTCATGAAACTTTGTACATTAGACGTAGCGTCTTTCAAGAAAAGAGAGTGTTTAGGTACCAATACTGAAGAGTAATCCGCTCACCATCATTTTATGGGAGAAAAAATAATATTGGGATTCCTTTAAGAAAATGAACTGAAACTGGATGACTGTCGGCAAATTGGGTATCCTTCGCGTACATTTTTCACTAGCAAGCATACTATCAGGTGCGTGCCTGTGGCTAGCGAGTTTGGATCAGATCAGGTTGTAGGATTTTCCCATACATTAAACATTAAGTTGGTGCATATTGTATGACTTGTATTAAACCTCAATTGAATTGACCAACGCAGCATAACAAGTCCAGTTTTCCAGCTTACGTCTTGTCTATCAAGGTCACTCATTGACCACATCAAGAATCACTTACAGCTTGTTATGACTAGGCTGTAAAACTCGTCCGGCTTAGCAAATTTGTTGGTCTTGATACAGTGAACAATTCCTCATGGATGTCTATTCCTGGAAACATGAACATAATATGATATTTTTAGCTGGCATGTCTGAATTTTAATCAGGGGTTCAATTTTCATCTCAGTTTATCGACTAAAAAGTTATTTTCAGTCTCAAATGTAATGGATGTCAATTTGAAATTGGTTTGCTGTAATCACAAAACCGATGACCAAAATTGCAAGCAATTTCATTTCACATGAATAGCTAGGTGCATGTTGGCATGTTATGTGCAACAAAGCACGTAAATTACCGGCGTGCGTCATAACTTAATGCAAAAAAAAACAAATTGCCAAAAAAGGGGCCCAGATCATCACAAGTAATTGCTAGTTTTACTTACATATCTGATGTAGTCACAGCCGTGTCGTGTTGTACAATTTTTTTTTGTATTGCGTAATTGTTGCAAAAACCGGATCAATAAAACAACGATGGAATCAGTTGTGTTACTTTCCATAAATTTTTCCATGCTTCTGCATTGCGTTGAAATGTTTAACGTGTACATGAAAGTCGCTTCTGTACTTGTAATGAGCTTTATGATGTGTTAATTACACAGCCAAACATTTCGGCGTAAACGTATGTACACATATCACAATACAAGCCGTCATGCTTTGGTTCAATAATGGGTTCATGACCGTTGCAGGGTATTCCAAGCCATTCAGACAAGGACGTCATTAAGATCAGTGCCAATGCAAATGTTTCATGTTGTCCATTTGTTGATTTGTGACGTCATATCATATCATAATGCAAAATAGATATAGAAAGATAATATAACATTCTTAATTTT
Organism: Orchesella bifasciata; assembly: GCA_034697805.1. NCBI lineage: Eukaryota > Metazoa > Arthropoda > Collembola > Entomobryomorpha > Orchesellidae > Orchesella > Orchesella bifasciata. The sequence continues at coordinate 16,838 of JAQGAP010000353.1, read as the reverse complement.
AACCCAAGGTTATACTTAAGAATAATATTTAAATTCAGCTACAATATTATAAGTTTATTTCTAATAATATTACAAGGAGCTGCCAAGCAATTGTGTAAACGCTACATGATCTAGCAACCGTTTTTGGGGATTAAGCGTCGATCTAGAATATCTGTAAAAGTTTTATAAAATACCATACATGAAGATTCATGTACTCGGGAGTCTGCTGATGAGTAACTAGTATTCTACTGCAGTTGTACCTGAAAATAATATGTATAATGAATGTTACTGTTAACGACCATGTTTGGATTAGGCTTTTTGTGTAAATGTGATCAACTAGTCATAAGCTAATGCTATATACTGTATAACATAGTGCGTGTAAAGTACATCATAATCATATTATAGAGAAGTTAGAAGTATACGAACGTGTTATAAAATGTAGCCCAATAAAGAAATTTAACGGAAGGTATACCTAAAATTCAGTTATAAATGACAAAAATCACACCGAATTTCCAGTGCATGGAACACATGAAGCAAGTCAATTGGAACTTGCAAATGTGCATAGTAAGTAAAAGGCTACTTGTTTGAGTAACAGTTAAGCGTTGATGTGGGATTTTGGGAAAATGCTTTTAAATACCACGTTATGTAGATATTGAATTGGGCTGAATTGCTGTGTTCAAAATCAGTACTAATTCATATGTTTCATGCTATTCTTTTGTAGTTTTGAGGTTCCGTGTCATCGGGGTTGTCACAATGGAAAAGTTGGCACTTTCTCAATCAAAAAATTGTTGAAGGGTTATGCAAATCAATGAGTATGTTGCACATTCTCTTGCTTTGAGAATATTAATAAAAATAGAATGTTGGCTAGACTTTTATTTATAACATCAGTTTGCAACATGCAACCCAGATTTAATCCTATTATTGTAGTCTTTTGAACAATAATAAAAAAAAGTATGCACAATAGCTAAAAAAGTTGAAGCGACTCCCCAAATCTCGCCCTATCTGCGAAAGGCTCACTGATAACGGCAGCTTTGGCATCCATTTTCAGGTAAGGAATCTCAAATCCCAATGGGTTCACACGCTGAAGCGTTACATTTCGAAAGACCAGATTGTTCCTGTATAACATAAAGAAACCATGTATATTTTGGCTAATATTTGATTTTAGTCACAAAATTTATCTGTAAGCAACTCACTCGCCACAAGCAAAATCCGCCCAGAGCTTCACAACACTTTTTGACATTTCATAGTCTCTGTGGGCTTTGTGCACGTTGGATAATACACCGAGGTTAAAAAGCATCAATATTTCATCTCCGTGACAAACTCCTGAAAACAACACAATGTTTGCATGTAAGTACGTACTTGTCATACTTTTATAATTCAAGAGGACATAGATTATCACTTCACTCATCGCTTTGCACACAAACCTAGGTTGTTTTTTGGCATTCTTGAAATTCTACGAATAAAATTTCTGGTTAGCGAAATCCCTATATCCACAATAGGCGGTAATTGGCCAGTGAGAAGAAGTAAGTTGGAGAATGAAAATTTTCCACGATAGTTGTAATAGTAGGCATAAACTGGAGAGGACTTGGAGTGCTCTTGAATGGCAACGTGAGTTGCAGTGTTGTATAAACGATCGGAAAATAAATTAGTAAAGTTTTGAAATGCCCAATTAAAATCAAGGGCTGGATTTGGCCCAAAGTAATACTCTGTGATTTGGCTGGTAAGCTCCTTCTTGTCGTTATCCACATAGCCGAGCAACTTTGGAGCTGTTTCATACCAGTTGTCTTCAATCTCTGAGATCAACCTCTTGTTCCTGATAATTCCTAATTGGGGAATGTTCAAGTTTATTTAAATACTTCTAGATTCATTATGAAATTTACAGATGGAATCATTCAAAACTAACTTGCAGAGTAGATGAGTCCATCTTCCGCATTTACACCTGTGAGCCAAGGAACATTATTGACAATTCCTCCATTTTTCATCAGTGCCAACGGCTCATCTGAAAGAAATGTGTTTTCATCCAAAACAGCCTCCACGGATGGTGCGTATATTGCAAGTGGATGCAGGAGAACAGTCTATCCATTGTGTACATTTAGTCAATATCATTCCCAACTGCAACCTTTAAAACCACTCAAGTTAACTCATGCTTACCCTGTATTCCAAATGAGTCTGGACAATTTTCAAAGGGTCCATTGACTTCAAGCAGTCTACCATGCTCTGGGGCTTGTCCCATGGGCATCCAAGCTTTATAGCAAGTCTTTTCGCCTGTTCTCGTGGATGACGAGCGAATGACCAGACTTTGATAGCTGTTCCACTTTGTGAAATACCTCTGCTAAATAGATTACTCGACATTCTAGACAGCATGTGGTAATGAACACTGGCTCCGCCAGCACTGGAGCCAAATATTGTGACTCTGTTAGGGTCTCCACCGAAGTTGCGGACATTATTTTGAACCCACTAATGAAATTTAAAACAAATTTAATACCACTAACACCTGATGCATAATATTACAGTATCATCAATGTTTTAATCACCTTCAGTGCAAGAATCTGATCCTTCAGGCCCTAAAAAAATAATTTAATTCTTGAGTTAAAACGGTTGCACTAAAAACTTCTTTAATTATAACTACCTACCTGATTTCCTCTCAAAAATTCGTCACCGGTGTTAAGGAATCCTTGATAGAAATAAAATTGCCCATAAAATTGTAGAAACATATTTAGCGATCTAGATTTTATGTGATAGTATAAGATGTCATGAATACCAAAGGACCCAACTCTGTAGTTAAAAGTTAATAAAACTATATCTTGGTCCATAAAGTATTCAGGTCGGTAGCTGTTGGATGAACCAGACATAAAATATCCGCCGTGAATGAACACCTAAAAGGTTACATTATTATGTAAAATGATGGATTGCCAAAAGCACCTTTCTTCTTTCTTTTTGTGTATGCAATATTTATTCTTACCATAACTGGCAATAACCTTGGACCAACAGCATCAAAAAATTCATTTGTCTCTCGGATCTGTAACAGGAAATAACATGCATAATTGATGACTAAGGCTTAAAAGTACTAATAACGGCCAAGGTACGGTGTTCTGTAATACCCAAATGCGATTTGTATTACAAATGAGACGACTATACTTGCTAATCATTGGCACGAATCCTGATATGACAAACTTGAAACTGAAATGCAAAGCAATGGACAACATTCGTAACCGTAAGCAATTAAACTCAGCTACAAAAATTATACTAACTCAAATTGCAAGGAAAAGCATGGGAGCTGCAACTGGAAGCTGATTTGAAACGTACATACAAAGCTACATGACCGAGAGACAGTTTTTGGTGGGTGAGCTTGAGCGTCAACAAAGATTTATGTATAAACTTTATAAAATATCATTCAACTTAGATCACAGTTGTAAAAGCAAGTCAGTATACTACTTACTGAGAATTATATGAACGCGAGTAAAGATTTAATCAATAAACCCATGGTTATTTCTCCACATTGTTTCAAACTTCTTGAAAAAGCTTTAGTTAGCTTAGCTATTTTGGAGTTACAATCAAAGCAGGATTAACCCCCCAATTACATACCATTCGTATAACTGCGTTAAATCTACTTGCATTAATTGGCGTATAACAATAAATGTCACGTTATTAGACACAAACGCCTAATAACGCGTGGCCCTCCGACTATTTAAAAAATTATGGTGCAACTAACCACAGGCCTAAATAAGTTGAGGTAAAGGCAATCTTCCTGGCCGACAATTTTGGAAGTGAAAAACTCAATTTGAAGACACTGACTTCCGTAGTTCAATGCGTCTCGAATTCCTGACCATGGCTCTGGTGGCTGTGGTGGCTAGTGGGCAAAAAATATTGTGAACATTTATTTATGCACAATATTGGAAAAGTTTAGAAGATTAGCAAACTAGTTTGCATTGAATTCTAAAATATTATTTCAAAATCATACCTCAAACCTTAACGTTCCAACTGGCGCACTACCATAAGGAATTCCTAAATACTCCATGAAAACCCTGCCATTTCTCGAAATGCCCGTCTTACCCCTCACTGAGCCCGACGTAGTGTCAACTACGATTGACACTCCCAACAGATCGCTGTCTCGGTAAAAATACGTCATTAGGGCTAAGGGGACGGCTAGTACAGCCTGTTTGATAATTGCCATCCTGATCAGATATATTCATGGCCTGGTGTATCTCAAAGTAGAGAAAACTCCGCAAACGTTTCATGAAACTAGTAACAAAATAACACTCCAATAAACTCACAAAACAATTCAAGTCATATTGGAAAAAGATTTCCCGTCTTATCTCCAGTTTGCAACTAACCTCATCAACTTTTCCTTTGTTTACTGTCAGCCAAGACGCAGCTACTTTTGTCCCATGTTCTCCAGCACAAAAAAACTTCAGAATGCCTAATATTCAATGGCACACATCTGTGCTAACACCAGTCTCTGCGGCATTAGTCACGTACGGAATGATTGAAGATGACCTTGGTCCAAACAATATGTATTCGTCTCTTGGCATGTAAATATAAACGCTTCACAAAATTGCACTCGTTGTTTACTCGTTGCCAACACAAAAAGTCACTTTGCTTTATAAAGTATGCATACAAATCACAAGAAAATATCTTCTTACAATTCACTTTAGTTCAGTCCAGGAATAACTGGAAGTTCCAGTTTGGCTTTTTCCAACACACGATATATTGAACTGATATAGCTGCTGGTTGCCAACTAACTGTCGAAATTACTAAACAATTTAATTCATAATAAGAACGTAACGACCACACAACTCGTTATTTTTTCTTACATATTTTTTGGATATAAATCAATATGTTTAACAATTAATAACCGTGTACGATGGCAAATGATCAACTTAAGAAACAAAGCTTATCTACTTATTAAACAATTTTTTATTGTGAAAACGTTTACATGGCTCAAGGTTTATACACATATTTGCTGCCTGTCATTCTGTAAATAGCCGAGGAATTTTGTTCAGACACATTTCAATTGAAAGATGAAAACTACAATGCAATGCAACTTTTTTCACGCCAGCAAGCGAGATCAAGTACAAAACTTATGTTTGAGTACAAATCTAGACGTACCGCACACACACAACTTACGCACAACAACTTACGATGATAGTGATCGCTCAAGAAATAACATCTCAACCTCGGCATGGGTGACGGTATACACTTTTATCAAAAAAAAAATTACGCTTTTGGTCTAGATGAGATTCATATAAAAGTGATAAAAGGAACTCACGTCGTAAAACTGCATTTAACACAGAGATAAAAATGAGTTGGCAGAAAGGAAATAAAAAAAACTCCACCTCCACACGCAATAAGATCTTTTCCTAATGACTGCGATGATTACAGTATCAACTGATTCTGATTCGATTAGTAACCCAAAATGATAGTAAAAACGCGTTATTGTGTGCGAAATCGTAATTTACACGAAATTGCTCACGGCCAAAATGAGTGAATTGAGGTAGCTTCAACAATGAAAACTCATGACGAATTACAATTTGATTTTTTAAGCAACGTCCTTAATCCCATTTAAAAATTTTGACTTGACTTGGGATTTACAACATGCCGATTTGAGCAGGACAACTAAAGTGCAGTTTAATTGACTGCGACTGACGGTGAGTTACTGCTGCTTGGTGGTTTATAGCTTCTTATCAAAACTCCGTTTGCCCATTATTCCCAACGTGAAAGAAGTTTTTTTTGGCAGATAATCTTGAGTCACATCAAAGTGCGAATGAACCACCACCACTACCTTGTCACACTAGTTCAATATGCACAGCCAGTTTGACAAGTGGGGAGATAATCAAGATGAGATAAATTGGATGTGTGTGCATGTGCAACCGTGAATTTCATTTCGTAATAGACAACAATGGGATTCGAAGAGAAATCTCATGACTACCAAACAACGTCGTCACCGCAGCGAGTTGTTGAGCAAAAATTGTTTTTAAAAACGGAAAGATTTACAGCACTAATAAATTATTGTTTTGGTTGGTGCCACAAACCCACTCATAAATATCCTTCCTTCCGGTGACAACTCTAAGCAGAGCATCACCATCCTGTCAGCGCATGCTAACTATTTTTGCCTCACAAATATATATACACAAACATGCATGGTTAGTAAAGAACAGCAAAAGATTATAGTTCTGCAAATGATTTTAGAATTTTTGTAGAAATGCACTTCCATGCAGTTTTGCGCATTTAAAAAAGAGGAAGTAGAATAGAAGCGAGCACACTTTATATTTATAGCCAACCATTAGCATAAAAGCTGTTTATATTGGGCTGGTGTACATGCTCACACACGGGCCATGCTCTACTGCTTTTACCGCAAGCAACAACATACATTCCTTCCTTCCTAGAAGTATATCACAAAGATATTCATATAAGAAAATATAAGAATGCATTAGATATATCTGCTTTATGGGCTATGTCGTCATTTCCTTAGGTAATTATTTGTTTGCGCAGTAAATTGTAGTGTAGCATCAAAACTTTTATCATTACTCTCGTTTGGTTTTAATTGTTATCACTTCTAACCATTAGTTGGATTTTAATTGTTATCGTTAAAATAAAGCATACTGACTGATTACTTGTTACACATATAAATACACTCATTTTTGCATACTATGCATGTTATGATGGGTATTTATTTGTTGCAAGGATTTGTTTTATTCGAAATTCGAAAACGAGAGGTGATGATTTATGAAAAAATGTTACTCATTAATATTCGTATGCAAGTAAAGTTCGACCTGAATTTCTTCAGTAATATGGAGGAATCAAATGTTTGTAAACACAGTTAAAAGTACAAGGCAGAGCCAAAAATTTTATTTGAATAAAAACTTTTGTGATCATTTACAATTAATCTAGAAAAGGCAGATATTCCTTCAGTTGACTATACAAGTCACTAAAATTCCAGGCACCTCGTTTCGGTCTCTCCACATTTCTATGATTCTTGTCGTCTGAAATTAAGCTTATCTCCACTGTTGGGTTTTTGATAAGCTCAGTAATTTCATGTTGTGGCAGAGCCTGTTGAAAGCAACGAGTAATTTTGGTTAGAGAATTTACAACTCAATATTGTTTTCATTACCCTTAACTAATGAAGGTAAAAATCTTACTCCTTCTGAGCTAGACAAAAGCAGCAGGGCTGCAGCAAGAGCGACGAATACTCCGGTTCCCGACCAAACCTTCATGATTACTTTGGATAGTCTTCCTTCAAAGTTTCCTCTGCAAAGGTAGTTGTTGCAGTGTATCTTCTTTCGGCAAAGATGAAAATCCTAAATTCCTTGACCTCCTTTTATATACGAAGCCTACCCAAAAGTTTCATTATTCCCAAATAGGTTTGCTAACTCACTCGAACAAAAACAATGTAAAATGAAGCGTTTCACTCCAAAATATGTCCGATTGTGAAATTCTATGTGGAAACTATATATTCAATACAATTCACAATGACATTTATAAGACTCAGTCCGCTTTGGTTGGGCAATTGAAGGACAACTTCTTGCTGATGTAAGGTCATCATCCACGGCTACATTTTGGTAGACTATAGTCTATATTGAAGCTCTGCCAGCTACCTACGCTTTTTAATGAAACGCCTGTTCCAAACTTTCCAGCATAGTATTTTGATATAATGTTTTAGATGATCTTGAAGCCTAGCCTATTCCCACATTATATCGCAGTTCCATGATGGCCCGATTAGTAAATTATGCGTCTTGAATAACTGACGAAGGGAGCAGTTTTTCACAAATTTATATATCATGTCAAATACGTTACATATTGCTTACTGGTTGTGATGAAATGATGCAAATTGTACCATCCTCAATAAAGGAACAAACATGATTTATTCAACTATATAAATATTCCTCCATCCTTCATAATCATCGTACCAACAGAAATATATCATAACAATTTTAGGATATTCTTCTAATTCGAAATATGACGTATCAACCAAAACGATTTCACCTAATCAATTATCAACACAAAGAAAGGAATATAAACGTAATAACAAATAACAAATAACAGCAAATAACGGTTTCTTACATGCACATCAAACAAAAAGACATTTCTACAACCACGGCCAGTTAACCTTAAAAGAGGCTTTTGATAATTTTGGCAATCTCACTGAAAAAACTTTTTGCATTTTCATAAACCTTAACAACTCCTTCCCAAATCATCTTTCCAACATGGCAAATGTACTCCCACAAAGTTGAAAAGAAGAATTCTACCTTCTTCATATACACGGCAACCTTTCTTGTCTCATTTGGTGTGAGTCGTTTTGCTACCTTGAGCATATTCCTTTTGCCGGCGTCAAAGGACGCCATGCAGCTCCCTTTCATTTTATCCCAACTACTTTCAATATCCCTCAGAGCGTCTCTGCCCTCCTCATCCACATCCGAGTTGAATGTGACTGGAAGATTGTCCCAAATATCTGACGTCTTCTGAAGAACATTCTTTATTACCTCTTTTGCTATCTCAGGACACTCATTCGACTGCTTCAGCTCAACTTTAAACTCCAGCAGGACATTTCTTGTACGTTGCCTTACACGTTCCAGGTGTTCAAAATCACGGGTGTGGTCTGGCATGTTGGCGTTTGCTTGGGAATTTCTGGAAACTGGCAATCGTTTTGAGGCTGAAACTGTAAAGGAAATGACATATTAAAACTCCAAGAAAATCACGGAAGACTTTGGAATGAACGGAAACCTTCAGTAAGCTCAACGATTTTTTGTCAAACTTGAATTACAATATTATTCATATTTACCTAGGACTTACAATACTCCGAGAGACTTGAGAATGTCTGAGGGAATGAAAACTGCAACTTCTCCGGCGACTCTTCAGAAAAGACTGAATACTAAAAGTAATGAAGGCCAAATGAAACTTATCCTGAAGCAGAGATTCTTTAAGCTGTGAGTTATGAATGGAAGTCTCAAATATTTTGAGGTAGACAATCTCAACCATAAAGTGCAAGACACCTGAATATGTATGCATATTGCTGCGACCCATTGGAAAGGGCATTGTGCATTCGTCAACCTTCTTTCGATTCGTCATTCCATCATATTAATTGTTATTCAGTATGGTCCCTTTTTAAGTGCCAAGCTTGTTCATCAATTGATCTTGGATTCATGCGCAGTACGTAGCTTCAGAAGGAGAATTAATACAAATGCATCAAGCACAACATCAAATTTGATAATCCCCTTAGTAGTTCGTGGAAACAAAAACAGGAGTACCACGACATTTTATGTAGCTCCATGTAACGTATATACTTTATATTGACTTGAAAATTATTGAAACTTGATAGTTTCATAAGTCTCCTCCTTTGTAATCGTTAGACATACGAATGAATTGGCTTCCCACGTATAATTGGACATGCACACACCCAAAAGCTAAACTTGTTAACAAGCTGCTGTTAGTCACCAATTAACTATAATGCCATTACTAATGAAAACATCCACATTCATTTCTGAATCAAGCGTTTTAGTTTTGATAGTAGCATTCATTTCATTGCATTTAATCAATGGACAGTACAGACATAGAGATTATCGTCTTAACTTTATAAAATGGTAAACTTAAAAACAATAACACCGAAGGAAAATAGAAGATTAGAAAAGGCGACACGATACAACACTAAGGTTTATCCTACCCACTAGGTTGTACCTGGAATTGAAACGTAATGATCGCATACGTAACCAGTAGTCCAAGCAGCTGCAATACAATCCAAAAAATCAGTAGTACAACGAATGATTCGTCTAATTTAGATTAAAAAATCCATGAACTTACTGAAAACACTAGTCCATAGTTTACCGTGAAGTAGCGACATGAAATGCAAACTGGATCATGCTCAATTTCCATCGATAACAAGTTCATTTTGCCAATATCTGATTGAGTCAAGGTGACGTTTTCGTCCCTGCAGCATTTGTGATCACGAAGCCATCCTCGTAAACTAGCTTGCACCTTAAATTTTGAGGATTACATAAAAATTAACGTGCAGCTTAGCTACAAATTATTATTTTGATATTGAAACCAAATAACCACAACATACTTACCTTCCTATGAAATTCACAAGACCAAATCCATGTCAAGCAATTCAAGAGTATGTTGACGCCCTTGTACCAATGCGTTTTTAATTTACCCGATTTCAGAAGTAACATAGGCGTTGCGGCGTAGTACGAAAGTGTTATTACAAACAGGTTGATGAACATAGTTCCACATAAACGGTTTATTAACTCGTTCAGCCCTTTCAGCTCACTAAGATGGGGCATTAGCTGCAACCATGCAAAAAAGAAGCATAATAATAATCGGTTTAAAATATTGATAAACAAACAATTAATGTTCAAGTAAAATGTTTACTTCATCAATCGAGTGAACGTTCTGAATTCGGGATATAAACTGGTCACCCAATTTATCCACCGTGTAAGCAAGTATAAATATGAAACATTTTGCCAAATTCGCCACTCTTCCTGACCAAAAAAACCACCAGCGAAGAATGAGGTCTAGGATGGAATGATAGGCAGAATTTCCTTTGTTGTATGTTTCTCCAGACCTAACGCCAACGGTTGCATTCATTACAAAGTCGGTAATGCCTTTGTCGATGTTGATTTGGGAGGGTGAGACTAGGCCTGTTGCAACAATGACCAAAATCAGAAGCAGGGCCATGCAACAAGCCTAATTTAAATTATTGATTAGGTTGACCATTGTTAAACAAAAATATTTGATATGGCAGAAGAGATAAGACAGAAGACAGATATTGTGTCGTACTTTCGATTTCCAAAATTTACTTTGATGCTGATATCTGTAAAAACCGTTCAGAGTTTCCAAAAGCAATTTCTTTCGAAACCAGATCATGTTCCAAGTGAGAATTGCGATGCTCGCGTCTGCGGCGAATGAAATTACTTTCAAAATGTGGATTATGTCATTCTCTGTTTGAGAGTGGACGAAAGACTCATATGTAGCGTAGAATACGGACACAAGTGCGCCGAACTGATATGATACGGCGATTATCTAGAAACATAAGGAGTAATAGAAATTGGTTGAAGTTGTAAAGCCAGCCTTTTAACAAAATTACGGTTTTACTTTCAAGACGAGATGTTTCTCCTTCAACTGATACCCAGTATAGTCCCCGTGTGACTCCTTGTTGTTGAAACGAATGGAAAAAGGAATCCATTGAAGAAATGACAGGAAATTAAGCAAGGTTTTCAAATAAATGGCACAAGTTGAAATTTCTTTTCTTTCAGCAAAAAGCACTGCCTTCTTCATTCTGAAGAGTAGTTGGAAATGATGATAATGTGGAATTTTATTCAGTCTTTCTGGCGTATTGATAATAGCTTTAAGAAACATTGTTATAAAAGTGTAGACTTTGGACGCACATCTCAAAAACTAACAACTCTGCTGGAGTTGCTTACAAATTAGATTAAAAATGACCTTGACACCGGCTTGTAAGTATTCCACTTCATTACTAATTTACTAACAATAAGCTGTTTACCTTTGACACAACCAACAGCCCAACCCATTATCGATTACCGTAATTAAAAGTGGTAAACGGAAACTTCTTGCTATAAAAAGTATAATGCTTCATTTTTTCCTGTAATGCGTAGTTCAGCTCCCTTTCCTTAACTTTCATACATATATTATTACAATTTTACAGTTTACCCACTTTGAGGCTCGGGCTAGGTGATTTCCTAGATAAACTATTTACAATTACTAGCCGAACTAAAAATTATTTCAATCCTAAAAAATAGTATTCATGTAGATATATGTCACCTAATGACCTTTATGCATTATATATGTATGTAGCAAACAATTTACAAGATTACTTGAAAACGATTCCTGTACGACCCAACTTTGAAATGTGATGATGATGACGAGTTGGGTTTGCATTTTTTGTAATGTACGTGGACTTATAGTCATGAGAAAATGATGGAAAGCATATACTCATACATGGATGCACGTCAGTATTAGGATCCATCAAAATAATTTGAAATGATAAGATAAAATATGTAACATATAGCTCAAGTAGCTGTAACCAAATAAAAAACAATAACGAGTCAGATTTTTATAATTGAATCAATAGTTATTTCCAATGTACCGAAAAAACAAGGCTGTAATTCACGGTTAAGTAGCGACAAGAAATACCAACAGCGTCGTGTTTGATTTCTATTGCCAATAGGTTCATCTTTCTAATGTGCAATTTGAGACTAATGCCTACTGCTTCAGTTTTTATGCTCACATATCCACCTCGGCAAAGACTCCTGAACCTGATGTGTTGGCAAACTTTCGCATATTTGCAGATGTCCCGGCGTAGTAACAAAGATATGTGACAACATAAATACTTCTCATCATCCATCATCAAATGTTAATTGTAAAATATGATTACAAGATGCGCTCTAAACTGGCAAAACTATCGATTGGTTTAGGAAACATTAGCAATTGCGTATGAAATTCTGGTTCGCAAAAGCATTGGAAACAAGTCATTGACTAATAAGCATGAGCTACTTCAATCCAGAAACGGCTCAAAATTATTGTAATTGGACGCTTCGTGTGAAAATATTTCTTATCAACTGTGTTTGTGATAACAAACCCATCTCTGCCCTATATGTCATCGAAAAATTGCATTTTGTCAAAGAAATCAACCAAGAATTATAATTGGCTGTATTCTCAATCATGCTAAAAGATGGAACAAAATCTCAAGCATTATTAATAAGTAATGCAAGTAGTCATCAGAAATAAAACACACGCTGAGCGCTACCTAGACATGCATACATACAGGCATCATATCAGCTCAAATTTCTTTCACACAAACACAATTCATTTGGAACAGCGTAATATATTGTATTCCGAGAATTGAATACAATGCAGTTTTAAGCACCTCTTTGATGAATTATACTTCATTTGACTCAATCGTTGCATATAATGTATACGGAATTGTGGCACCCCATATTGTGGTTTGAAGCATTCAAATGAGATAAAAGTGAAAACTTTCAACATTTCCGAGCACCTTAAATAATCCATTTTTGAAAGAAGCAGTAAACTAGAAACTTCCCAAAATGGCAACGAGAGGAAACCAACCTGAAAGATATTTTTTGGAGCCTATTCCTTTTCTGTCACCATTTTGGGTCACTTCATCAGGCGGCAGATATTCCTCCGCCCTAAACCTGGCAAGACTTTGCGCTAGGGGAAAAGTTGCCGAAGTTGAAGAGCTTCTGGAGTCTTGTTAGTATAATTCTTTCGATGAAACCAATAGTAATAAATGGTGATTTAACGCAGTTGACTATTTGCTTGTTGTTTTTCAGCCGGACTGAGCGTTCTACAAGCTCTTGACATTGGTGGTAAGTATGACAGATGGTCGTGTCTTATCTATGCGTGCCGTGGGCTGAATTCAGATGTCATATCTTACCTTGCGAGGAAAGGATCTGATCTTGACTTTTGTAGTAAAGGTAATATGGTAACATGAACTGAAAAATACGTAAAAAAAATAATCATTTTTTAATTTGATTGTCTAAACACTTACAAGTACAAATTTTTGTCTTCTCGAACAGGTGGAATGACTCCATTGATAGCAATAGTTAACGCCTCCAATCCTAAAAACGAGAATAAAAGCGTTCAATGTGCCAAAATCCTTGTTGACTTTGGTGTGAATATACGTCCATCCTTTTGCGACTCGGTTGAGAATACATATACATCATCCTTTATCGACTTTCGAACTGGGCTTACTAAGGCAGTTTCAAAGGGGACTACGGAACTTGTAGAGTTTCTTTTGAAGTCAGGAGTACATCCGAATTTACGAGACGAAAATGGGAAAACGGTAAATTTTCAATGTTATAAAGTTTTTCAACATTTACTTATAAGGCTGAACAAAGTATATACACGTTTTAAGTAATATTTTCGCAGCCATTTAACATCGCTGTTGCCGGAAATATGTTTGAAATTGCGGACCTACTACTTTCTTACGGAGCAAACCCTTTCATGAAAAACTTAGATGGGGATTGGTGTCCCGACATGGCTGACAGGATTGCTGATCCAGAAGATTCGATGAGAGTCAGTTTTCTTAAATACATAAATTTTCATTATAAATGTATTCTGAAAGCTAATAATACAAACAATTTTCTTTTTTTAAAGATGTTGTACTATGTGGCCATAATACTAAAACAGGCTAAACGAGAATACGTGAACGACTACGATTTCTGTGAAATGCAGGATTATTTTAATAGCGGGTGTGAACAAAGCCGCAATAACGTCACCCTGCCCGTGATATCGGACTGGCAGGTAAACTTATATGAACAGGCTTCAAAGGATGAAAACGAAACCATATATGAGGATGAAAACGAAACCATATATGAGGATGAAAACGAAACCATATTTGAGGATGATGAAACCTATGAACACAATAACTCTACATGGATCGTTGGTGGATTGGTCACTTTTGCAGTGATTTCAATTGCAATGTTTGCTATGAAAAAAGTGAACTTCTGGTAATGTACTTTTTAAATTGTGTACGTTATCTATTTCATTTTATATAATATATTTACATATATCTAGCCATCTTCATTCTAATGTGAATCAAATCCATGAGTAAGGCATACGCGTGAAATGACTAAATCCTACAATTTTAATTTTACAGCTTGATTCAGTCGTAAGACTTTTAAGTAGACAAAATTTGCTATAATTAGACATTTACCAATTTAAAATTGTTGTAAGAAAGAAAGTTTACACGAATTGGACGAAAGATGAACATTTGTATGTTAAATGCGCAATATTTTGTTGACTGGGATTTGGAATTACAACACCTTCGTTTGTCGAGCACAGTTTCTTTCTCCACGTCTTCAGATCTTGAGTATAGTACATACTAATTTGTGAAAAATATTCATGGGTATTTGGTAGATAGGGGATACATGCAAACTTAACGCATGCATATGCACAGGGCAATTATCTAGAAATATAAGGATTGGAGCGATATAAATTGGTTGACGTTTCCACCAGTGAAGCCAGTCTTTAACATAATTACGATTTTACTTGTACGACTAGATTTTTTTGTTTTAACAGTTGTCAGTAGAAACTAAGAAAATGATGGTAGAAGCTCTCGTTTTATCTGTAATTAGATACGGTGCCATAATCTGGCTTTGTACTTGTAAATTTGATGTACACAGGAAAGTGAATAGGATAATTAAATGTGCAGCCAAATTTATTCTACATAAACGAAAAAATTACTCTATTACTAGTGATGTATGTAATATGCTGGAACTGTGTTTCAGTGAATATCTCTATTTGTATCAACTACTTATGTTTGCCTATAAAACGATCTACTTGACCCAAACTGGGTACTTTCTCAACTATTTAGACTTAAACCATGTTTCCTCGCAAAGTACTTGAAACCACACGTACTACACACTACACACCATGTATTGGCGTAAATAGTCTATGGAGACAAAATACTTTAGGTATAATGCTGTACAGCAATGGCTTAATTTGCCATACCAGATTCAATGTAAAGTAAACTCTCTTTATGCCTTCAAAAAAGCTACTCTGTCACACGTTCTCACCGAGCAAGCCTCCAAGTTTATCACACACTCGACCAATGATGATGAGCAGGAAATTATTCTTGAGTGCATTAACAATGTGGTAAATAAAAACCTTCCTTGTTAAAAAGTATTGACTTCATCTTGTTTAAATTTAAAAAATGACTAATGTATGTATATTTTACTTATTTCAAATTCTGAATGTTAACCTAAACTCTGCAATTAAAGATTGAACTATACCTGAATGTAATCATATTCCGACAAATGTATTTATGATAATGTCGATGAAAGAATAACCCTTTGTAATTGGGATTCATGTGAAAATAAATTATTATTATTTAACTGATACACAGAGTAGACCTCCTTTGACTCCTTGTTGTTGAAACGAACGGAAAACGTAAGCATTGAAGAGAAAGCAGGAAATTCAGCAAGGTTTTCAAATAATTGGCACAAGTTGAAATTTCTTTTTCCTTTTTCGTCCTGAAGGTTCGTTGGAAATGATGATAATAGGAGTTTTATTCATTTTTTGGGGCTTCCTGTTTATATTTATAAGGAATATTGTTATAAAAATGTGTTGTCTTTATACGCACATCTAAAAAACTAACTCTGCTGGAGAGACTTACAAATTAAATTAAAACTGACCTTGTAACCGGGCTTGTAATACATTACTAACAATTATCTGTTTACCTTTGACACGACCAACAACCCAACCCATTATCGTAATCAAGAGTGGTAAACGGAAACTTCTTGCTATAATATGTAAAATGTCCGATGCGTAGTTCACCCCCTTCTTCTTACTTTCATACTAATATTATTACAATTTGACAGTGTATTCACTTTGGGCTTGGATTTTCTAGATAACCGACTTACAATTAGTCAATGATAAACACATGTTATAATATGGATATATACAAGCTAATGCAACTTCAATTAAAAATGCGTACACACATTTCAAGTACATGACAACATGTGCATTTTACGGCTACTTTTAACACACCACCAAACAGAGGAAGGTATGCTTAACAGCCGAACTAAAAATTATTGCAATCCTGGAAAATACTGTTCATGTAGATTCATGTCTCTCACCTTAGAGCAGCCTTTTAACAGTTGTAGTAGTAGGTAGCAAGCGCTATACAAGATTACCTGAAAATGGTTTGTGTACGACAATTTTTTTAAATGTGATGATGATGACGAGTAACTATTGTATTGATTGTAACGTACGTTGATAGAACAGTTATATTATGAATATTTATTTATTTATTTATTCATACACTAACAGCACCCTATACCAAGGTAGTTACGCTGTTAGGAAAATTTAACATTTTGGATAAG
>JAQGAP010000352.1:0-39533 GCA_034697805.1 Orchesella bifasciata | reverse complement strand
ATGTCACGAACTTTCTTTCTTGGTGAAAAGGTCGACCTTCCTGATCACGGCTGGTGTGCGCTTTTTCTTGACTCGATTTCTCGGTGGTGTGGTGGCTCCAAAAGCATGCGCAGCCCTTCTCTTTCCTCTGCAATGAGTTGGATTGTTGATTGTGGCCCTCGGCACGTGAATTTCGTGCTTCTTTTATGTTGCAATTATAGCTTCTTGACCGAAGTTACTGTTGGAAAGCTCCAAAATGGGCGATTTCACTTCCGGTAAAATTTGTATCGGAATTACTGCACTAAATAAAATAAACGACAGCGGAAAATGAAGACTCTACTGATTAGAATGGTGTATTGATTTCTGATCTTTTTAATCGAAAACACTCCTTTTCCGAGGCTTCAAAATGTTTCAACTTAAAAAAACACCCTGTAAAGTGTATGCATAAAAAAGGGAAACGAACAACCATTCCACAATACTACCTGTTGAAATGCGTATAATACCAAATCAAAGCACTTCCAAACCTTCTTTGAAAGCCATCTCAATTCATATTTAGTTGCAGCTCTTAAGATTAAGGAAGCAATTCAAATAATCAGAACCTGTATACACCGCTCCTTTCTGAGGGACAACTGTAGTAAACTTTAGGGATCATTCTACCTTCAAATCTAGAATGTAGTTGTCGCGGTCGACAATTACCTCTCTCAGAGAAAAAAAAAACATAATTTTGACAACTCTGTCTGTAGTTGCACAACCTAAATCGTATTTATACATCTATCAAATACATCTTGATGCCTTATTATTGAGTCGGTATTGTTAAGAAATAAAGCTAGTCGAGAACTAGGAATGTTAAGAGCATTTTATTGTATGCCTTTTATAGAGGAAAGCTCTACTTACACCATATGTACTAAGAAGGAATCTGAACAACTCATCATCATTCATTATACCTTTCATATTACATTTATTCAACAGAACCTGTCTCTGAGATTTAGCCATTTTGAAACCATTTATTTTTTGCCGTTATGCGAGTTACGTGTAAAATGCAATTTAGAAAGTCAAATACCAAAAGTAAGTGTTTTCACAATATCCTATTCCCCAGCTTGCAATTTCCTTAACTTCAGCAAAGAGGATATTGTAGTTTTACGATTTCCATTCATAAAACAGGAAGATCCGTATACTAATTTGCAGCATCCGCCGTTAAGATTGACGTCTGCTGAATATTATACCTTTTCGTTTAACAAAGCCTAGATCGTTTCATGCATATATTCAGAATAAAACTCATAACATTTAAGATAAAGTGGAATTGGGCTCATTTCATCATGAGCATTCTATGAAATCGGTTATTGAAAATTTTATATCTGATTCCAGTTCAGAGATCAACATGGCAAGTCACAGGCATTTTCACATTTTGCCCCGAAAAAAGATTTACGGCATCATTTTTATTGTGACGCTGTTCTATTTGTCGGGAAAATCTACTATTTCTTTTGATGTAACAAACTTTCTCTTTCTCAGCGTTTTTGGGGCAAAACGGAGTCAAACAGATCATCAGTGTAGGAAGTGTGAACGGAAAGCTAGGAAAATCAAAGAAAAGCCGTACTCCAAATGCAAGATTATTTTTCCACACGCTATTACCTTCACATTGGCACTCGTTTCTGTATCCATTTGGCCAGTTGGAATGCTCGTCAACATTTTACTGCAGATTCTTGGGTTGATTTTCATGCTGAATTCAATCATTGTGAGTGTAAAATGTATTCAATTTTTTTGCCAAATTACGTAATCAATTTTAAGTTCTAATTTTAATGCATTTAGGAAGGGAAGCACAGAGGATTTGAAAATCGAAGGTCGGCTTCCAATTTCTGGAAGATTTGTCACGGAGCCTGCACTCTACTTAATTTTCTCATTGATCTCACCTTTGTCTGCAAACGTTGGAATGTAGTAATTAGTGGATGTGTGAAACTTGTCTTTACCAGCGTAGTTTGGGGGTTTGTAGATCTGTAGGCTAGTGCTGATGGTGGTTGGTGCTTCCCTGCTGTTTTCAAACAAATCATCGGCAAGTCAAACTTGGACTTGTCTTCAATTTTTCAGCGCCTCAGCTATAATTATAAAAAGTTTATTTAATATTTAAAATAGTTGCATTGATTTTTTTTTAAAAAAAAGACAGTTTACATTATATAGTTATATAGTGCTTTAGCTAATGTTGAATAAAATATCCCTGAAGCGAGACGAATTAAACCAGTTTTGGTTTGGCTTGTATAACATTATGTTCAAATCAATTTTATAGACATTTTCTTTCAATAATTGTCAATTTTTCATACGTTGTAGTTTGTATTACTTTCATCTTATAAAACCTTAATACTACGATTACATTTTTCGCATTTGTTTTGATGATGAATGATGTAATTACCTTAATCATTTATTATTATTATTAGAAATAAATATTTTCAAAATGCCATCTGCAGTTACCAAAATCCCATTACTTCCCCATGAAATATCGAAAATCAGATTTCTATCATCACAAAGGGTAATAAATTCGTATTGATGAAATTGTGACTTGCAAACATTTCAAATCTCATTCGGTTTTTCCAACATGATATACACTTTTATGTGCTGATTATACGACAGGAACAAAATATTCTCCATTGGTTTGATGTATGTAAATGAGCACGTAAATACTTGTAATCTTCCAAGCATTATTTTTTAGGAGCAAAAGCACATTAATTGTTGAAAAACACAAAAGGAATTAAAATTAATACTTTAGAAGGGTTATTTTGCAGTAGAAATTACATTTATCATGCAAAATGCATAAAAATACAACCTATTGAGTGAACGCTAAATATGGAGCAGTGAGCTTAAATTTCTCAAAACTGGTTTTTATACCAGCAGCAGCTTCCCCGTCATCTGTCTCTTCTGCATGAGACCTGAAGCTTGACTGATGCTCTGATGTGAAGGCAAGTAGATTTTTCCCTTCTTGGTGAAAGCGAAATCCGGTTTCCTTCCTTTTTCATTTCATATATCACATATATTACAACGCAGAACTACCTCATCTAAGATAGTCTTGTCTTCTGGCCAATTTCTGCCGTGTTGACATTTTCCTATACTGCAGCTGCTTGTAGGAACTTTTGACAGCAGCACTATTTTTCAGTCGAGACTTGTTGAGTTCAGCAATACAATGTGTCGGCTCAGTTTTTGGTATCTTATAATACTTGCAGCAGCTTCATAGAGATTTTCTGCATGTAGTTTATTAAATATACGTGATGGTGAACCTTTCTTCAGGCTTAATATGGCTTAGACTACGTGTACCTTTTCTCTTTTGACCAATAGGTAATTCAACTGAACTCCCGTTCACTTTAATATCTACTGAAGTAGTACAATATTTGCAGTTTGGTGGTTACTACATGTTTAATTGTTCTAATTGTCGCGTACATTATATTGAATAATTTTATGAAAGATAAGTTAATTTTAAAAAGTCTGGACTAGATTGTAAACTGAATAGCTTGTAATAATAAATCACCAAGACTTGTAGCAATAATAGAAACATCGTCTTCAGAAAATTGGAACAACTAAAGTTGACAACTTTGTGCGCGTATTTACAGAAAATTCTAACCTAAAAATTAAATTGAAGGGAAGTGGTAAAAAGCTATCTAAGAGTAATACATACAAGTGGTTGTCATCAAAAAACGAAAAGTTTGTTGAAATGGGTTTTAATGTTCAAGCATTACGATATGATGTTTCTTTATTTAAAATTAAAATTTGAGAATATTCGTTGGTTAAATAGGCTACGTATTTATAATATATACTGGTACTTCTACCTTAAAATCTAACTCGTGGAACCATGGCATAATTAATTATTTGGTATTGCACCTGATATAAAATGTCCAGCTACAAAATTTCGTTTTCGTTTAAAATGTACCTGAAACTTTAAGGCAAAAGCTTTGTATTGAGCTCTTGTATTGATTTTTAAATTCAAAATTCGTTTTCTAAAATATTGGAAACTAGACATTATCCAACTTTTTCTCTTCAAAACATTTTAGTTGCTTGAATTTTGTCGACGTCATAAAAAAGCAAGCTCATAAGGTACCTGACTTTAAAATCTGAATTCCAAACAGTTGAAAATTCTACAGTACAGTAGTTGGTGACAAGCCAATGAAATATTCTTTCAGTTTCGTTTTTTCCAGCTGAAAGTCATGGCTCTCACTATAGGCGCTGTAAATATCCAATTTATCCTCCAAAAACTAGTCCCCCCACCCTATTTTATTCAGCCAGTGACCCTTGAAGTTAGCGAGCACCCTTACAGGCTTCAAAACCTGAAAAACGTCTTTAGAAAAATAATGGTTTCAAGCATTTTATATCACGGAGTGTTCGCATTTTTGCGGCTCCTCTGGCTATTTTGCAGCAATCAAGGAGGCTTATTGGAAAGATACGTGTACATGATTGTTTTTTCCTTGTGTACAATAGCCTTCTCCGCGTATCGAGCTTTGGAAACTCACCAGAAGGACATTATATTCCAACTAGGACAGCGATTTAAACTCGTAAAAATGCGACAATCAACCGGGACGAAATTCAGGGAGAGGTCAATTAAAGAGTTATTCATGTACGGATTTGGTTCCATATTTAGCGCTTTCCCACTTCTCGTTTTCTGCTATCCGTACGCCGTCCCTTTTCATCCATTTCATGTTGTGTGCGACCAATTCCTGGATTTATATTCTGCCTCCATTCATAAAGAATATTCTGTGAAAGTTATCGCCAGTTTTATTTACGGCAGTACAGCATTCTACGGTGCGGGAATTTGTCTGACCATCATGCTTTTTGCCACGATGGATATGGAAGGGATGTGGCATTTCTCTGCAAAAATGTACATCGCATCTTATCGACCTGCTAGAAAAGGATTTAATCGTACCCAAGCTTTGTGGATGGGAGAGGCAAAATGTGGTCATCTAAAATTTCAAACTTGCTTGAAAATCTTTCGTGAAACCCAAATTCTTATTGGAATTACAAATACAATCATGCAAAAATTCATGGGAATTTTGACTTTCATGGGGATAATGCTTGCGGTTGGATGTTCGTACGCTACTATAAAAATGTATGATAGTCTCCCAATTATAACGTACCTCTCTTGTCCATTTATTGTTTGCGTTTGCATTATCTACGATTTTCTCCACATGACGCTGGCCGCTATTCCGAATAGACATGGAATGATATTTTTGGAATTTTGGAAGCAATTCATTTTTAAAAAGAGGGAACGAATGGAGTTGAGAGCTTGCCCGAGGATTGGATACGCTGTGGGGCCGATGAGACGTGTGAAGGAGTACACAGCTTTTGCCATTGCAGACTGTATTCTTAATTGGGCTGCAGCTGGAGCTCTTATGTCGAAATAATAATAAATTTAAACAAAAGTACTACTATAAAATTCTAATTAAATAAATACAAATTCTAATTTAAATAAATACATTCTCTTTTTGTGCCTACTTGAATTACTCCCATATTCTTGATTAATTTATTTTAAGTCTTTTCATGTTTCCTGTCTTTCCAAAAAAGCATTGACGTAAACGTCACTTTAGTAACGCTTATCTTCAACTGGATACAAGATATAGGGCTTTCATCATAAATTCAAATGTAAAGCAAAGGAACACTTTCATGTTAAGGATGTTTGTACGTGTGGTTCCTTAGCAAAATGGGATGGTTATGATCATCTATTGTTGAACTGAACGAATTGGAATACGTTATTTGCAAATATCTTGTTAAATTGAAATAAGCTGCTGTATTGTTTGCTTAGGTGAAAGCATATGTATGAGAAAATATTCTCGTACGTTCAGATAAGTAAGAAACAGGATGCCTCATTGAAAAGAAAGCTAAATGAAGGGAAGCAGGGATAAATAACATTCATGATCACGATTGAAAATGTAGATGATGATTCGGTGACAGGTAGCAACAAAGACGTCGGATTTTGAGTATTTGAACATTTTTCGGACACTCGAGTTCTTATTGACGTAATAGCAAAATGAACCAGATTTGTGTGAAAAATTCCTGTAAATTCCTTCGCCCACGTTAAAAATTGGAAAGGTGAAAGTCTCGTAAATCACGCCTTATATCTCCTGCAAACGCAATCTTTAGCCTAGTCTGAGCACAGCATTCAAACAAGCAGGACATACTTTCAATTTTTTGAGAGATAAAGTACCTGAATTTTACAACCTTATATATTTTTTAACATCATGTGGTCCACAATGGCAAAGCAAATTAAAGGACAAAGAGAAACTAGCTCAGATTCTCAACCCGAACTATCTCCACTTTCGGATCGCATTAAAGATCTGATCTCCAACACATCAGCTCTGTCTTTAAACAAATGCAATCGAGAGCTCGAAGCCCTATCCAAAGAGGTGAAGGCCCTGAGAATTAAAACAAATGCAATTGATCGACTTGCAAGAGTAAAAAACTTGATAATTAAAGGCGTTGCTGAGTGGCTCGGTGAAACCCGATTTGAGACAGAGAAAGTTGTGCAAGCATTGTTCAAACGAATTGGTCATAAAAATGTGGAAATTGATAATGTGATCCGACTCGGTTTCAAAGGGAGAAGCGGGGGAGATCGTCCCATTTTGGTGAAACTGATGAGAGAGAAAGATGTTGCTGGTATTTTGCAAAACAAACGGAAATTGAGCGACAGCACGGTTTTCATACAGAAAGACATGACTAAAGAGGACAGAGAAATTCGGAAAAAGTTAAGAGAAACTTTTATTCTTCTCCGAGAAGATGATGAGGAACTAACCTCATCCATCCAAGGAAGCAGTATGTTTGTGTGGAAAAATCGGGTGAAAGTTGCCAAGTATCATTATGATGCGGACAAGGAGCAAGTAATTTGGAAGAAAATGAGGGGAGAGAAAGCCGAGCTGGCTCCGAGATTTCGCAACCAATTACCACCGGAAAGGCACTGCATTGGAATGGACCATGCTACTTTCCTCTAAATTAATTTTTCAATTCTGCATAAAGATTTTCGATAGTGTAGCATCTTAGTATTGTATTTATGCACCAGTTTAAGTTTGGGTAGTTCGTTTTTCATTCTTTATTTTGAAAATGCTTAGAAATAACCTACTTTTATAAATATTTACTTTCAAATGGTAAAACCCTGAATGAATTTATAAACCACTTTTACTGCATATTTATTTTTGCCATTATAAATGTAGTCAAATAACATTATCTGAGAAGTAGTGTCTTTAATTTTAAAAAGTCGAGTACCTGTAGCACTTCCAGTACCTAAAAATTATTATACAGCTAATCGTACTTGAATATAAACGTATTTCTTTTTATTTTAAAGAACTGGTTTGGAAATACTGCGGAAAAATGTTATAAAATAAATAAAAGATAATGAAGAAGTAGAAAAACTTAGAAACATGTAGTATGTTGAAGTACTAGAAAATAAATATACATAATATTTAAGTAAATTTACATGCAAACACCCACGATGTTAAATAACGAGTATTACAATGTATATTATAATTTAAGTTTAAATGTTCCAGATACTAAAATTCATTAACAAAATATAAGCCAGTAAAATATACATTCACACATCTGGTGCTACACCGTACTATTCCAAGTCGATGTCTTCAACAAGTTTTTGAAAAACCTACAGGATTGCTTGCAATTCAAGACTTTTTTAAAAACTTGTGTAAGAATCATAATGGACCGAATTAATTCGAAAAATTAATAATAGTAAACAATAAATTGGTTTTACTAATTCATTTTGATAGGGTCTACCAGCAGTAATATCCAACTCTGCACTCAAAGCGTTACGAAGACAAGTGTCCACAGCGGCTGAGGTATCCTTAAAACAATCTTTACTACATCCGAAACCGTGTCCACGAGATATACAGAAATGGTCATTCATTCACACCTGCGCCCATTGATGGTAAGATAAATTTTCTTACAACAACAAAGTTGTAAAAAAAAATTTTATTGTTGAAATGTCGATAATAAATTCCATAAACTGCTTCTAACTCTTTCCAGCACACCACCATGTAGAGCTTGAATTATGCACAATCACCTCAACGATTCCCTAATGTCAAAACGCCTCAAAATTGGTTTGGGTTAATTAGGTAGAAAAATAACTATTAATATTCTTACAGCGACTTTCAATATAGATGAAACTGACTAACTGAAAGTATGTTACGTATGTTCGTAGGGTGTTCTGAGAACCCGTTTCTATCCGATTGGAGCACTTTTGCCATCTAGAATTTTCTGAGCAGCTGCTAATTACAACGTCAACCTTTTTAATCAAGAGGGACGAGACCTTCTTTGACTACATAAACAAAACGGTTCCAAATTTTTACGTGCAGTTGATGAAGTCCAGTTTTACTATAAAACGAAATGTTGTATTTGGCAGTAACATTAAAAGTTTGAATACATTTGGCGTTTTTGAATTCCAGTCAAAATTGTTATTGAATATTTTAGATTTTTTCAATAGTTTCACATGTGTTGACTTCTGATTCTGGTTTCAATTCAAGGAAATAAATCATGTTTTATTTAAAACATCCTTGCTGTTACAACTCCGGGTGTCTTGTACCTTTGTTCCAATTACTCATGGTCTCTCTCTGTAGCTGTCATCAAGCCACAACAAAAACAGATTATTACTAACAAGATTTTACACCGCAGGTCATTTGGTTTGATATGAACCCACTTAGTTTACACGTAGTACTCAACAAAGAAATGCATATGAGCTACAACTAATAGTAACTCCTTTCCGTCTTATTTGAAGATTTATGAGATATAATTTCATAACTAATTCTTTCCTGCTTTTACAACCGTTTTGAAATTTCATAATACATAAAATGAAACATATGTTTAACTTTTTACCAGTTTTATGACTTACGTAACGTATAATAATTTAACTGGGTTGAGATTATGTTCAATGAAAAAATGCAGTGATGTGCTTCATAACATCATTATCTTTTCCAATTATTCTTGGTTTTCGATGTTTTTTTTGCTGATTTCACTTGCTTGAGTAATGAGTACTACACATTGAATAGTATTAAATATTACAACTCACCAACAAGTCGAAAACAAATTCAAACGTACTTAACTTATTAACTGCGCATTGAGAAATGATCATTCAGTCAGTTCATGGCTTCCTGAGTTTTCAGGAAAAATTTGACATAAAACAAATGCAAATATAATTGTCATCCTACGCAAATACCAACTTAAATTAAATTTGCATCAAATATGTGCTCGTCATTAATTTATGTCAGGAGATTGGCTTGTTTTTTCCAAGTTACCGCAGAGAGCATCAATGAGGTCAAATAACATTGATTCATTCTCTCATTCACTTAGGGAAAGAAATCTCTGCACGAGTTTTTGAGTAAAAGATAACACTTCTTACTTAGAAAGGGACGACCTGAGCTGGCATGAAAGCCTTTGCACTGGCTTTTTATCTTCAGTCTTTGATTTGAAACGAAAATGGAACGAATCACTTTAGTTTTTCTCCTACTCTCCAATTTGTGGATATTTGGAAACTGCTTCATCTGCAATGTTCCAAACAACTGGTTATCCGGAAACAGCCGCATCCAGCGCGGTGGAGTAAGAGGTGGAACCCGACGTCATAACACAGATTCCCTGAACATTTTACGAGCTGGGGCAACGTGGCGAAATGGCGTGGTCCGATACAAATTCAATGAAACTCTTACCCCTGACGATATTATTGAGGTTAGAAAGGCGTTTATCGAGTACGAAGCCAAGACCTGCATCAGGTTTCGTGAAAAAAGACCAACTGACAGGGATTATGTCAGCATCGAAGTGGACAATGATGTTTGTGGAAATGCAAACGTCTGTAAAATAGGTGGTTACCAGTTTGCTCAATTTGGAGGTCACTGCAGAGACAAAGCCATGAACACCAGCGTGCGGATAGGGACAATTATGTTAGCTATCGAGGATGTGAAGTTATACCACCAAAGAAAGCACCACCACATTATAACGCCAAGGGGATTTATGACTACAGAAGTATGATGCATTATTGGTGTAACGACGCCAACAGATGCTTGGGTGGCCAGCCAACAGAGCCCAGAGTTCAAGGCTGTGGCAGCGGAGTTACACCGGGTCTCAGTGTTCTTGATGCTGATGGTGTAAATGCGTTGTATAATTGCCAAGGTAAACATTACAAAAGCTGCTTTTTATAATCGTTTGGAATATAATTTTTTGTGTTTTATTTTTCTCAAGTTTGCTTTGATTATGTTAGACTGTCATAGACATCGCTGGCGTCCAGCAGCAACCCTTTCACAGACAGACAAAGCTAACATGCATAATTTTGGCTATAACGCAAAGGATGGCAAGCCTCTGTATCCGTGTCGAGCCGCAGTAAACGGGGCAATTGTTGCTGGAAAATACGTAGACTCCACTAAAACCTGTTTTGTTGCGGATGGACTATACTTTCATGCAGTTAGAGACAACGTGGAGGTCCTGACGATACTACCTGGAGGTCTTCTTGATGAGCAGTGCAGTAAGTACAGGCTGACAACGCAGAACCGAGTTGATTTAGGAACTGCAGTTCCAGTGGGCACTTTTAATTTGCAGAATTGGACCAGCTACGTTGCTTACGGCTCACACAAAGCTGATGATGGTGTCAAGGAATATTCAGTGGGTAAAGCTTGGGCTTGGAATGGAAGACCTTTTGAGTATCCAGCAGAAATGGTAGCTTCATTCGGGATTTTTCGCCCAGATAGTTACCGAGTTTTAACTTGCGACTGGGATATGCCATGTTTAAATGCGAAGGACAATAAATGATGCACGCATACACATGACTTTCATTATCCCAATGAATCAAATGCCTTGTGGAACTTTTTATGCAGGCAACACTAATTCTAATCTTTCTCTGTTCAATTCACAGGCAGAATCAGTTGTCATTCAATACTATGTTTTAGTCTATGAATAAAAAACCAATTAAATTCTTGAATTTACTCTGTCATTTCAAGAGACTTGTATGTAATATGTTATATTCATTGAGATGTGGTTTTGAATCTTTTTTTTTAAATGCAACCTATGAATTGGTTTCGTGTTCATACTAAGCGTAACGCATACAGTGGAAAAGGGGGCTCGAGGCAAGATGTTTGAATTTTTTGAATTTTGAGCAAATTCCAATATAAACAGTTTGGACTATAGCTGCCACTTGAATGTTCAAATTAGAAATTTATTTTATTTGTAAGTTATGGAAGTTTTTAGTTTAGCAGTTTGAGTTAGAAATTCGCTGGTGTTTTGCAAAACTTGGTGTGAGTAACCGCTGTAAAGCTCGTCGGGAGGATGATAATCTTGGGTTTTCAGCTGACCAAAATATTTTTGATTTTATTTACAGAAATGTGGATTTTCTCACAATCAAATTTACAACTTCAAGCCTGCCTCTCTGACCCAGTTTGAGTAGGTGGCCAAATTAATGAAACCATTGGGAATAGACCATTCACACAACCTAAAAATCTGTACGCCACAAAGTGTATCCCTTCCATTTCCCCCATTACATATGAGTCCTCCACCCAACTCCCGATCACAAGAGGACCCACCAGAATACTTCTCTACTCCACAAAGAACATTATTATCAACCTCCACGTGAATATTTACCCTTCCCATCCGATCCATCCTCCTTTGGCACTCTGCTTTTTCCAAAATGGTGAACTGTCTCTGCTGAAGTTTACCACCAGCTTTCGTTGAATTCCTCGAGAATGCGAGTTCGTACGCTGGATTTTTAGGTCCCTCATTAAACTGTGGAAGTTGTGGAAACTGATCAGAATCTAGCGAAATACCCTCTGTAAGCTTAATTACAGCCAAGTCATGTGTATGATAGCTGTCCTTCATTATAATCCGATTTACATGATTTCCTAAATTAATTCCTTTCTCATTTCTCTTAAATCCTTCGAGAATCTCAATTCCTTTCATCCCATGCGTTTTTCCAGTGGAATTTTCAATATTCGTTAATCCAGACGTGACTTTGAGCCCACTATACATTTTATTTGAACCATCCCCAGGTGAAACACATTGAGCAGCAGTTACAACCAAATCATTCGCAACAAGAGTTCCTCCACAATCTTTCCCATCATCCAAAGTAACCCTGACATGATACGCTTGTCTATTTTCTAGAGCGTCCTCTCCATACACAGGAACACGGTAAAAACTGTTCTCATCCTGTTCTCCAGCGTTTTCCTTAATCCACTCCCGGAAATAATCGACTTCAGCAAAAACACTTGGCGTGCAAAACTCCTCCGTATTGAAAACCACACACCTTTGGTCATCTTTCATGAAAGATGTAATACCACAAAGAACACCCATTCCATCAGCTCCCCTACAAATGGCAGGACCACCGGAATCCCCTTGTCCAGCAGTGGGACTCCAAACCCCGTCCAAAATTCCTCCTGCACAGAGTAGCTGATCAGTTTGATTAAAATTTAATGGCCATGGAGACTCTTCTCTAAAAGCGAAGCAAGATGCATCACTTCTTATTTTAAAATCCGCCTTTTGCAAATTTTCTGTAAAATGAAGAGTGTCCGTTCTGCCCCAACCGACAATAATCGTTTTATCTGCGTATTCCGCTTCATTAAATCCTTGAGGTGCAATTTGAAGTGATTTTATGTTAGGATTGGTTCCAAATTCAATATCCCGATTGAGCCAATCAATCCAATGTCGTTGTAAATCCGAGGAAATCTCTGTAACAATTCTGGATTGCCAAACATCCTGCTGTAATTTTCATGTGGAATTGCTTCCTCAACTCCGTAATCATTCTCAGGTAATTCCAACCCTCCAATATTCCTCCCAATCTTAACTATCCAGGTTGAATCTGGGCTCATTAGTTGAGTGGTGATTGAGTTTATCATGCAGTGTGCAGCAGTAAGAATGAAGCGCTTGTTGTAAATTGTTCCACCACATAGTTGACCACCTAGGTCAAGAAATGCCATGTGTGGAAATTCATTTTTCTTTGCGCCATAAGTCGTTGCGAGAACTCCTTCTGAAGAATTTGTTCGACAGCAATATGCAGAGGTGCCACCGGAGATAGTTGTGCATGAATCTTGGGAAACTTCCTCGTATTCCAAAGTTGCCCCTCGATAAATTCGAGTTGCCAGGGATGAACAGGGAGAAGCAGTTGGTGGGGCACATTTACTCACTCGACAATGTCGAGCAAACAGGTGAACAGCATGCTCTGAATTATGCATGAAATTTGACATTTAAACTGATAAAAATTCAGGGTAAAATGTTCATGTTTTTTACCAAGCTCAGTTCCAGGTATACAACAACGTTTGTTTATTTTTCCATCCCTCAAGTCCCGAAATATTTCAATTCTGCCATCTGCACAAGGTGGGTCTCCTTCTTGGAAACCTGATGTTGTGCAGTTTTGACTGGCTGCAAAGCCTTATAAATGACAACACACGTAAAATTGTATTTAAAATTACATTAAACAAAAAATTCTAGCAAATACTTACCAATTACAATGAGTAAGTAGGCTGTGGTCTTTAAATAAGGAACCATGATGAATGTTCCGTACTGAGTTCGATACTGGTTTAGTGTTTTCTTTTCCTCCACGTTTTCTTTTGTAAGAATTTGGTGTTGGTTTTTGTAGGTAGGTGATATACACAAAAGCACCTCTTATGAAATTATGGGATTGTTTTATTTATGTAATCAAAGCGTTATCTTTGTTGGTTTAATTTCATCATTTTTCCTGTTCCAGACTAAGGTAGTAGTCGAGCCAAGCAATTCAGTGATATGAACAATGAGGAAAAACTTGATAAAATAAAGTCAAAGATCAATCCCGCACACGGCAAATGAAGATAACGTTGCAAGAGTGTGAGAGGCACTGTTTGTATAAATTATTAAGATTTATTTAAATTTACTCATGTCTAGCCAACCAAGCGTGTTCGCGCGTGGCAAAAGGAACATAGTTTGTCTGACGTTCTTCCTGTTTCAAACATACATTCGCACTCTCTGAGCCTCCTCAGACGTCAGACGAATTAAGTATGGCTTTGGCGTTGTTCATTAAACGTGACGGATTTCATAAACAAAACTGTGTACTATATATGCATTGTAGAATTTATGATGATGATATTAATGTTTTAGACCAAGGTAACTTCGTATGTTGCCTTTGGATGGGATAGTATATATTCTCGACCTAATTTCCGAATGATGATCAAAAGGTCCGACGATCTGACCAAGATACTTGCAGCTAACTCTTGTAAATAGCTCATAAACTGCAAGCTGGAAATCACCACTAAAATGGGAGGACTATTGTTATCATCTCTTGGAATTTTTCTTATTTCGTTTGGTAATCATTTGAACATAATTTTGTATAAAAACTTAATGTTCTGACTATTTTAAAAAATATATAGGAGTAGTGAACAGCCAGGGAAACGACTGCTATAACACGGAATGGGCTAATTCGGAACCAAAATGTGATGATCGAGGCGGAGTTTTAATTTCTGTGGAGGTGAATACAACAAGCGGTCTTCAGTCTGGACCATGCTGTTTACCGGGTTCTCGAGGCGCTAACAAAAGCCGCATCAAAGCGAATGGTTGCCAAGTAACCAAGTGTATTTCCAACAATCAGGCTGATCCATGCTCAACCGGGTTAGAAAGTGAATATTGGTATGAAGAAAAGAAAATCACGTACGAAGAAGAATATCGGGAACCCTGAAAATTGAATGGTGAATCAAAAGCTGCAGCAGTCTACTGCTGCCAAAAAGGCTCGTTAGAAACCGCACTTTTTACAACGATGGCTGCAGAGCCCCACGAGTTTCCTCACATGGCACTCATCACAACGATATATCATTGCGGAGGAACCATTTACAACAAGAGATATATTATCACAGCAGCTCACTGCACTGTTAATCCAAATACTCCTAACAAGTTAGAACCTAATGAGAATTGGGTAGTAAAATTGGGAAGGAACATTGGTGGCATGCCAATGCCAGAAAATGACTACAAAATTGTGGAACTAATTCCACATCCAAAATACACCGGAATGAATCCTAATTTTCGCCCTGGAGAGAATCTTTTAAACGACATTGCCCTTTTGAAAGTAGATCGGGATATTGAATTTGGCAAGGGTGTAAAAGCTCTTCAAATTTCCCCTGAAAGATTTGATGAATTGAGTCAGTCAGAATTAAAAATTATATTGATTGTCTTATTATTAAATTTTCAAGTTAAAAAAATCTTTTCTAATGTAGAATACGCTGATCGTTGGATGGGGCACCACAGACACCTTAGATAGTTCGGATCATTTGCAAAAGGTCAACGTTCTCATTCGCAGTGATGAAACCTGTCTAAATCCAACCACAGGCGCTTGGAAGAACGATACCCAGCATGCCCCGCAGTATTTGTGCGTTGGGGGAATGTGGGACGGGAAATGGAATCCAACTGCTTCTGTTGGCGACTCAGGTGGTCCTGCTATTTGTCGGGATGCCAAGGGCTACGGAGTGCTTTGTGGAGTTACATCATTTGGTAATGAAGAGTGTATAACAACAGATCAGAAAGTTTACGAAAACGGGTGTAAACCAGCGGTTTATGTTGAAGTTGACTATTTTCGGGACTGGATAGAGCAAGTTGCTGGTCCACAAGAAAAAGAGCAATTCCATAGGAAACAGCTCTATGGTGAGCTAGTAAAAACTACAAAGTTACACCAGGTCCACATCACATTATCGACATCTCGGAAACCATGCGGAGGGACACTTATTGCCCCAGATATTGTTGCAACTGCAGCAAATTGCATTAATGGTTCAAAGTATGCGAATATCACGGTTTGGGTCGGCGTACAAAACGTAATCAATGATAAATTTGGAGGAAGAGCATACTCTGTTAAGAATGTTAAAATAATGCCAAATTTCAAGTTGCTTGGACCGCCATTGGAAGTTATTCAAAATCAAACCATAAGGGTAACCTACACTGACCAACTATTTAAAAATGATTTGGCATTAATCAAGCTAGACGGGACGGTTACCTTAAGCGAGTTTCCAAGGCTCCCAGAAAAAGATGAAGATTTTAGTCGTGACGCAGAGGAACTGGCTTTTCCAAGAGATACGACCAGAAGTGGGGCAATGAGAAAAAGGGATTTTAATCTCTTGGATCAGGATGAATGTCAAAGGAGAATGGATCGGTTGGAAAAAATCAAGATGAATTTTAAAGTTGACAATGGCACTTTGTGCGGTGTGGAGAAATTTTCTGGTGGTTCAAAATGTGATCGGGAACTTGGAGGTGGACTCATTTGCAAGGGGAAAGATGGAAAAGATGTGCTTTGCGGAGTGCAAAAGTTCCGCATGTGTGAGTCAGCCCTTCCTAATGCTTTCCAGAATATGGCACTTGCATCCACCTGGATTAAATCTACCATGAAACAAATATAAATATTCATTTATGCTTTAAAATGAAATGTTAAAAAAATGGTGTGAAGTTTTTTGTATAATATTCTTGAGCATGCCTTTACTTTAGTAAATTGAGTTCTGGTTCAGTCCATTCACATGTTACTTCTTTTCGTAACTACGACTGATTTTTAAAATAAAATACTCCAAAAATTAAAAATTAAAAAGATTTCATTAAACAAAATCGAGAAAAAAAATTGCCATATATTTACGATGATAATAACGACAGTTTCAGGTACATCTTGTACTAAACTCCTTTATAAATATACTCGATTTTCCACAAAAACTTCATAAACTATTTTGGTGCTGGCTGAAATCACAACCAGCTCTCCACGCTACCATTTTTACTGCCAATAAAATTCAGGTAGTATATACAAAACCGGTTTCCATTCATTGGAAAGAGTAAGTTTCGTTAGTTTTGGAGTAGGAAAACCTATGATAAAATAAAGCAAAGTACATTCATGCAAATGAAGATGAGGTTGAAATGTTTGCAAAGCATTGTTGTATCAGTTATCAGCATCTTTTTATTTCCATCGTGTGTATCCAACCAAGCGTATTGGTACGTAGTGGAAACAAGTTTTTCCAACGATGTTTCTACTACATACAATCCCACTACGAAGCCTTTTAAAATCAGAACGAGTCAGGTTTTATTTCGTTATTGTTCATAAAACGTGACGAATTCCATCATTAAAACTGGTCCACACGAAACATACACAACAGTGTTGGCATATAGTGAATAAAAAATTACATTAGAGATTTTCCGATGATATGGTGATGTTGTAAAGAAGTACTACGTTTCTACTGGATTTTGAGATGAAGGTCAAGCTGGAAACTATATATTCTTCACCAATTTCTCAATCAAACCGCCAAGTGATTCCACCAAAGCATTTTAAGCAAACTGAAGCTGTGGAAACGGCGACGCATTTAAAATGGGAGAAAAAGGATTTTATTTGTCAGCTCTTGGAATACTTGTGATTTCAATTGGTACTGTTTCAAGCTTGAAACAACTTGAAACTGGTTTTTTAATTTCTGAAAGATTTCACTTATTTTTTTTCTACTTTTAACTATAGCCAATTGCCAGGGTCAAATCCAATGTTTCCGCACAGACTGGAAAGAATCCGAGCCAAATTGCGGTCGAGGCATGAATTTAATTTACGATGAAGTAAATAAAACAAATGGTTATAAATTTGGGTGGTGCTGCACAAAGGGTTCTGAAGCCGCTAAAAGAATGCGGATAAGGGCAAACGGTTGCCAAGTAACCAAGTGCATCCCGGATAACCAGACTGACCCATGTTCAACGGGATTGGAGAGGGAATATGTGTATCAAGGGAAGAAAATCACATACGAAGAAGTGAATCGAGAATCCTGCAAATTGGAAGGTGAATCAAAAGCTGCGGCTGCATACTGCTGTCAGAAAGGTTCCACAGAAACTGCACTTTTTACAACGATGTTTGTAAAACTTTGTAGTGACACTCTCAGAAATGCTTCCAATTATGGAATTTCAAATTAAACAATAATAAAAATATACCAATTCACCTCAATAACTCTTTTAAATTTTGAGTTTTAAGGTTAACTTTTTTTGTAGTAAGAACCATTCGATCTTAAGTAAGCAATAGACAAAATAAATTCACACATCAAACAATAAAATCGTCTCTTTATCAATATTTTCAGAAAATTTTCACGGAGCGTGACATCTCATGTTTTTACTTAAAATGAATCCAATTAAAAAAGCAGGCAATAAACAAATTGTAAAACCAGATTTTTAGTGCTTTTTGTTGAGCACAACTTCAGGAACATTTTGCTTTATCGTAACATAAGCTCCCGATTTGGATGCTATTTCTAATTAGTATAACGATTTACATTTTCCAATTTAGTCAGGTTTCACTTAAAAAGGATTTTATTAAAACAACAGGCAAAAACAGAATTTAAAAACCTGATTTTAACTGGTAGTTGTTAAACAAATCTTATGGAGTATTTTACACTATCGTATGATAAATTGCGGCCTTGGATGTCATTTCTATTTAATACTTAGTGAATGACGTTAGCCTTTTTAGTCAGACTTCACTTAAAATGAATTCTATTAAAATAGCAGGCAATAACCGAATTTAAATAAGCTAATTTTGGCTTCATTATGCTAATCTTAAGCTGCAGGGCTGGGAAAACACTTGAGTTTGGTAAATGATGTTCTCTCCTTTCGGAAAAATTTGGAGGAACAGACTACGTCGAATAAAGTTTACATGTTTCACGTTCATGACGGGTTGAGCTTGGATGATGCGTTGAAGAAGGCTGTAGAAGCGATAAACAAGTATAATGAGTTCGTTCTCCAGATGGCCGACTTTATTTTGGATGCTTATGGAGAAATTCCGGAGGCAAGACAACTTGTTACAGTTATAAAGGGGTGTCTTTTTGGAGGAATTCAGTGGCATGGAATAACCACCAAGTATCACCCTGAAATGGTGTACGACTGTGTGATTGGACCGGAACAGAACATTTTCAATATTCAAAATTGACAACTCTGTTATTTTGAATTCTCTTATGGTTTCTCAGTTTGTTAGTAAATTCGTAGAGTAAAACATTTGTCAGCATACACCTCTATGCATATCTAATTGCGTATTACTATTAATATTATTATTACTCCTTTATTGCTCCATGTTCGTGCTGAGAACGGATACTAGAATCGAATCGTCCATAATTTTGACTCAGATATAGGATCACAAAGGACATTGTGTAAGAGCTCCTTCCCCAATGTGTGAATACTTATCGCTTTTACCTGGTCTCTGACCTTGCTATAATTGACTTACCAACCACTGCATGCAGACTTTTCTCCAAATAAGTAAAAAATTATTGCTAACCTGAAAATGTTATGAACAATTCCATCAATCAACGACTTTAATTTCACCCCGTTCTTAAGATAAAATGTTGACGTTGGGTCTTAAGTTTCTCGTTTTGCATTTAGATAATAATCAATAAAATCACTGTATGAAGAAAAACACTTTTTTCAATAAAAATAAATACCTTCACTATCTGCAGATTTGATATGTTGTAAAGTTTTTTAACTTTTACAATATAACCAACCGAGTTCTTTTGATCTCCCTGAAAAATAAATATCTTAACAACAACGCTGTTGATATAAACACAGTTTTGGGAGAGTGATGAAATGGAGATTATTAATGGAGTTATTCTGAACGCCCTAATGAACTACATTTCACGCAATTATGATCATTTAATGCGAATATGTTCATATTATGCATTAATTATCAGTTCAATGCGATTTTTTTAATTTACGCACTTTAAACTATATACATTCCTACATTTCATTAAAAACTACTGTAACATTCGATTCAGCATTTCAAACTACCCGTATATACCCATTTTCAGCCAAATCAGATGACTTTTTGTATTTGCGCGCGCATAACTTTTGAAGCGCGCGACCGATTTGGCTAAAAGTTATTCCCTGGCGTGCCCTTGAGGAGTTATACCTATGTATTATATTTGGTCCGAATCGGTTAATGTATGTGGCCAGGAGAGTGCACACAGACGGACAGACAGACTGAGAGACAACTCATTAGAATTATAACTTGCTGAATGCGTTCAGCTGCGTAATAATGTATAGGAAAGATGTTGCAAAATATGGTTCAAAATGAGGTGCAATTTGTACTCAAGTAGTACAATCCATATGTAGTCTTATTGAATTTTACGCAACCTTTAGCCCTATAAACTTCAAAAATCCTTACTGACTCCCACCCCCTCACATCGTTCTCTCCATTTTCGTTTTGAAAAAAAGCTCCCTCGCATCCTAGAGTGTTGTAATTAACTAACTGATTTATTTGAAGAACAGTTTCCTCAAAAATAATGCTGACACATTTATAAATATAATCTTCTGATATAAATTATATTTAGTTTTTTTGAAATGTATATAATTGATTTGTTGTTTTATGTAGTATTACATTGCAATTGCAAATATGAATTTAGTCTCCATAACAAATGCTTAGACTCATTAACAAATTATTTAGAGTGGAAATTTTGTTCAATTATTTATGAACAACATCGTCTAAATTTCTACAGACTACAGTAGAAAAATAACAGAAATGTCCTAATCATTACATTTTTTAAATTGTCGCAACATTAATCTACCTCAATAACACAATCAAACACAAAATCTTCCAGGTATCTTAAGGTTATCCCATGCCAAGCAGTGTTCCCATCTGTACAGCAGTCCATAATGTGGACGAGTTTCCATGCATCCTCATACTCCCCATAAAACTCAAGGATCAGCTGCCCAGTTTCATAAATGAGTTTCTCCAACAAGTCAACCTCTTTAAACGCCTTTTCCCAAGCATCTGGTAGCTCCATTCCATCCTGAACATGGTCCATAATGACTCGATTGCAGGATGTCTTATCGCCCATTTCCTTCTTGCTGGAAATCGCATCGTTCAACAAGCTCGCGTGCATAGCCCAATACCGGACAATAGACTTGAAGAGAAAACTATCCCTGACAACCGGGGGAAGATTCACCCCCTGGCAATACAAACATAGTTCAACCGTCCACGGACATCCACACCTAGTGAAGCGAAGCTCAGGCTCCAACATTGTATACATGACAGAATTTCTGGCCTGGTGTCGCTTGAGCTCTTGGCAATTCTCTGTTTTGGCTGCGTCATAAAAAATTCTGAAAATGTTGATTACATGTTGACCAGCTTCATGCTCATCTTTGGTAACTATATTTCTAGTTTCTCGCACTACCATTCCAAATTTTTTGTACGCAGCTGGAAGATTGTAGATTTTCATCATTTCCTCTTGTTCTTCTGGTGTTACCTTCCCTTCCAAAACAGCCGTCATGAGAGACCAATAGGGTTGCGCGTCTTTGAAGGGCATAGCTCTGCAGTTGTCCCCATTATCCAAATATTCGTCCATGATGAACATGGCATCACAGTTAATGTGGAGACACCACATTTCAGACACCTTCCAGCCTGGACATAAAGCCGATATAAAAGCTGCCCCTAGAGTGGTTCTGGCAACATGAAATCCGTAATCGTCGGGTTCGGCGTCAGATAATATCCGAACCGATTTCATCCACCTGTCCATTTCTTCATGTTGGTCAATCACGCCTTCCACATCCAGGGGAGAATTAGTGCCCAAAGCGAAAGCCATTTTAATGCTGTATGTGCCCTCAACAAAGACCCCGTTTTTGTCCTTGTGACCCAAATAGAATTGGACGCGGTAGGGATGCCCATAGTATTTCTCGTAAAGAGGGGATACCGACCCATCAGGAGAGTAGAGCTTGCGGTCCATGTTGCGGAATGTGACGTCCTCCAGCAGCTTCTGTTTTTCTAGTCCTTCTCCACGCTTCACAACGTAAACACGACCATGAGTTATATTCATTGTTGGAATTTTTTGAATCGAATTTAAGACACTGATATTGTACTGTTGTTTACTAGAACAAAGTGAGTGTAACTGTGAATACTGGAAGGAAACAGAGGCCTTTTTATATAGTGTGAGATGCAGGAAATAAAAACTTGTAACGGACTCCGATGTTTACTAGAAAATATTACCTTTTCCTTGTGTCATTGATATTTTAGGGATGGCCGATTTCAGCAATTTTTCATTCATTCATTTTCCTTTCCATGTTTTCTGGTACATTGGCTAACCGGACGATTTGTTGTTACCATTGCATAAGGATGTAATTAGTTACAAAATCCATATTATTGATTTGTTGCTGCAGTCCGAAATGAGATGACAAACAAGTAGGTCAGATTCATTTCGCAACCTACAAAAAAGCCACTACGAGAAGATGCAGCAGTAATATGAAACTCATTTGATATTCAAATTTAGATCCATACTAAAAATATGCTAGTATTAAAGACGACGTTGAGTAGTACGTCATATTTGTCGTCCGTGTTGACCCTCACTAATTTGCATACTGTTGACCAACGTTCAAAAACAAAAGATTTAATGACTTAACTACAAATCCGCTGAAACAACAAGGAAACAATAC
This sequence comes from Orchesella bifasciata, assembly GCA_034697805.1. NCBI lineage: Eukaryota > Metazoa > Arthropoda > Collembola > Entomobryomorpha > Orchesellidae > Orchesella > Orchesella bifasciata. The sequence continues at coordinate 17,204 of JAQGAP010000352.1, read as the reverse complement.
AATATTATTCGCACATATTTATCTTCAAATTTCCTCCCGGATCTTCAAGCGGAAAAATACAACAAGTAAACATTTTTTTATCTAAATAAATTTGGGCAAAGATATCTCAATCTTTCTACTTTCCTCAAAGCAAATGTTGCCTTAGAAATTCATTGATCAATATTTTTTCCAGCAACAGGATGTAGTTCTTCAAACTTTCAGCAAAGTTAGCAAATTTGGCATTACAAAAGAAGCATCAATCATGCATTTTACGAAAACAAATGAGTAAGTTAAGGATAAATTGGAGCATATAATTTAGGAGTTGTTTCCTCTAACTTGTGAAATTAACACCTAGCAATCGAATAAATTCCGTACATGGCCACTTCCTTATTTTGCCAATGGAAAACTTTACTGCGTAATCATAGAATTTTCCAGGTACTCACGGACTATAATTTTTACATTAAAAAATTATTTGGTTATCATTCAAGTTTTCGATCTGTGTCGATACATTCGACCATTCAAACTTTTTCCAACTCATTAAAGAAGTAGCTTTGCTGTTCGCTACTCCATTTAACCAATATATTGCTTATTGCAATAAGCAAACCAAATGGTGTTACTTTTGTTGTCCGTTGCTTTAGTCTCACTTATAGTTTATTGGTATATTAAAGGCCAAATAAAGCAAAAAGCCTGTTTTACAGGTAAGCACACATTCTTTAATCAAAGTTTCAAAATCAATTTAATAAGAACATGTTGAATATGGTTGAAGCCGTTGTTTTCAATTCTTATGATTCCGTTATAGAAATGTTAAATTCATGAAATGAGTCACACTAAATCTTTCTCCCTCCATCCTCTCGTGTTCATCAAGTGGGGTGGCAAGGCCCAAGGTTTAGGTTTTAGCAATGGATCCACGTCAAAAAATATACGCTCTTTTTCAGTTTGAAACAAAGATTTTGGATTCGCCAAGGGTACCTTGGTGGTACATATAATCAATACAAGAGGTCTTGTAAAGCAGCCACAGGATTTAATCCAAGGTGTTCAAAACTTGCTTTTCCTATCAATTTTACGATTTTCAGCTCACTATTGAAATTACTAAACTTGCCATTTTGCCATTGCATAAAACAACCATGTTCTCTTGTAAAAGTCAGTCTGACGTTTAAATTTTGTTTTACTGCATGTTTAGAGCAGAACTACCAAATTTGGTCAAAAAGACAAAAATCCTTTTAACGTAAAAACGAAAATTTCAACTTCCTTTAACCATAAAAATATAAAAAATTAATTATGAATTGACTTAAACATACTACAAATCAATTTATACACAATTTGCCAGTCCCTTCTAAAATATCCAAGCCAATTTTGCAAAACCCCAGGAAAGACATATTGTAAACTAAACTTGGAAATTCATTTCGCCAGTCAATAGAGATGGTCGCTGAATATTAAACATTGGCATGCATTTAACGCATCGCCATATATACATTGACTACTTTTTTTCATAGTAAATTTACTTTCGTATAAACGTTCACTTTACAAGAAAATGGTATCCACCGTTTTAATGAAATCCAAAACCTTTTATGTAAATACTTAACTCTGATAAAAGGTCATCTTCATTACTAAATTTGAGTCACAGTAGTCTATAAAAATGTTTTATTTACATAATGGATAATTTTACGAGCATTTCCCAGATCCTCATAAGAAGTAAAGGAATAAAAACTGTAGGTTTGTTACTACACACCCTACAAGTGTCCCAAGCAATCTTATCTTATACAAATTAAAAACTAAAGATAGGAAAATACAGATGTGTGTTTCATTTAATTTGGCATACGTTTACATATCCACGAAGTCAATTCTATGTGTTTCATGTGTAGTCACTTCCAATATAAGCTACCATTTTGAAATGACTTCATTTGATGAGTTGGAAGGAAGTCACGAAGAAGAACCTGATATAAAAAAGTACATTCGTTTGTACACGCATACCAGTTGGAAGTTCCAACTTGGAAGTCATTTGAAGGTTAAAAAAAGTATTGGCCGTCTATGGAAAGTCGATTATGACAGGCTGGAAAAGTGCAACGTGCACCTGTTGTCGCTTTCAAAAAGAATATCTATGTAATGTAGTAGAGATAGCTGTAAGATTTTTTTTAAATCTCCTCCGATTGCAACAGATACCACGAAGATACTGTACAGCAACAACCAAATTCTAAGGGCGTTTTTTACGGACCAACAGGAAGGGGTCATGTACCTTTACCATGCTGTACAGTTTATCTCCGTTGTTTTCAGCGATTTATCACTTTAATTGTTTTTGAAAATTAAAAATTGTCCAACCAGGTTACGAAGCTCGATAAGATACTTGCCTAACCTCTTAGATTGTTAATTGTATTGTACTTAATACTATAAGTTTTGACCAGTGTCAATGTAAGAAAATAAGTGAGCTTTAAAATAAAAAAAGTGCATCAACTGTAATGTAAAGTGACGCGTTCTCATACCTTGCATTTCATTAAAAAAGAGTTATCAAATTATAATTTACAGTGATCGATTATATTTTCTATTAGCTAAATCAAACAGACTTTCAAACAACAACACTTATGATCCTTTGCATCAATCAATCAATGTTTTTTTGGCTACTCGCACTTTTATCCCTGTTCAGCTACTTTATACGAGATCCATATTGGAAAATGGTAGAATTTTTTTTAGCTAAAGATGTATGCCAAGCTGATGAAATAACTAGTCATTTTATCTTACACCAGATTTGTATTTTATTTAATAACATCCGCATCTTCTTTGAATATAATGATTGCACATTTTGAAGCAAAGAGCATTGAGATCACAACTGATTCAGTTGAAGGCCAGAATACTTCAAGTATCACAAGGAAAACTTTAAAAAATGCAAGACTATATTATCAATGATCATCAATGAGTTCATATCAACATTATTTTCAGCTTGTCAAACTGACGATGAGTAGTACGAAATTCTGGTCCCAACTAACGCTACAGTAAAAACATTTGGGAATTTTTCAAAGTTTCAACATTCAATAAAATATTAAATAATGGATATGTTTCTAACATTTTCATGGGCTGTTGTGGCATTGCTAGTGTTGCTGTTGTATTCAAGAAAAATCCAGAAGGATCCACGCTATCCTCCAGGTAATTCCTTAGAAACTTTTTTGCATTGGCATTTCTATAATATTGTTAATAAAATTTGAAATTTTAGGTCCGACACCAATACCTTTAGTCGGCAACGTTTTACAATTAGGAACAGATCCTTGTAGGGCCTTCCAAAAATCGGCTGAAAAGTATGGTTCCATTTTTAGCATTCGAATGGGAACTCAAAAGTAAACAAAACGTCTTTCAAAACAACTTTTTAATCATAAGTTCAGCTATGAACTAATTTTAGACTCTTTTTTACAGCGCCGTCGTAATGAGTGAACCGAAACTAGTGAAGGAGATATTTTCCGACATTAAATCAACTGCTAGAACTTCTAACCCAGTAAGCTCTTACTTTGGAAGTGGAAACGGGATAATAAATAATCAAGGTGACGCTTGAGTAGCCCAGCGTACATTCACTATAAGAAAACTACGAGAATTCGGCGTACTGAAAAGTTCAAACGAAGGACTTCTTATAGAGGAAGCAGAAACTTTAATTAAATTTTTTGAGCGTCGAGTTGGAAAACCAATGTTAGGAACACATTTGTTCAACGCGCCTGTTATTAATGGACTCTGGAGGATTATTACTGGAAAAAATTGTGAGTGGGATTCACACGGTAAACCGGATATAATCGAAAAGGCAGAGGAATTGACTCCGTAAGTCAGCGAGTTTTAAAATCGTTAACATACATCCCAGTTAACAAAAACTCCGTGAACTCCAAATTTGCAAAGATCCATTAATTCGTATTTATATTTTGCAGAACTGTAAACAAAGCCGTGTTAGTCATGTTCGCACCATTCCTGCAACACATCGCACCAACATATTTTGGATGGACGGAATGGAAAAATACCGTTGACGCATTCTTTGAACTGACACATAAAACCGTGGCAAAACATATTGAGCAACTGGATCCACATAACCCCACGTAAATTTTTAACCGAAGCCACGAAAAACGAAAAACTGTATTAAACTTATTAGTACTTACGATTAGATAGTTACGTTCTCTGCCGACAGAAATTTCATAGACGATTACCTTGTGAAAATAAGGGACACTACAGACCCAAAATCAACATTTTATAATGAAAAAGGGGGTAATTTCTATACAAACAAATCTTTGATATTACTTTTTGACTATTTAAATAGTCTCTAACAGTTTAAATGCTTGAAACATAATCTTTCTCGCTTTAGTGAAAAACCTAGAAACGATTATTGGTGACCTGTTTGCAGCTGGGTCAGATACTAGTTCAACTACCCTTTCTTTTGCTACTTTATATCTAATTTTAAACAAAGAGTCACAACAGAATGCTCAGCAGGAATTGGATAGAGTGGTTGGGTCATTTCGTCAAGTTACTTTGAGTGATAGAGCATCGTATGTAGAATTTTCTTATACAACGTATCATACTTTTATAATTAACCGTCGTCAGTTTTTTTATTAAAGGCTTCCTTACACTGAGGCCATCATTTTAGAAACTTTGAGGCTGTCTAGCATTGTCCCGTTAGGAGTTCCGCATCGATTGGTAGCGGACAAAATATTTCACGGGTACCTCCTACCAAAGGATGTTACAATTATTTCCGCATTGTACACAATTCATCATGATCCAAAGATCTGGGGAAAAGATGTAGACGAATTTCGACCGGAGAGATTTCTAAACGAAGAGAAAACCCGAGTGATTCAAAAAGACGCGCTGATGCCATTTAGTGCTGGTAGACGTGCATGCCTAGGTGAGGTTTTGGCAAGGGACACCATTTTTCTATTTGTTGCGAGCATTCTGCAAAGATTTACCATTGGGCCGGACCCTGAGTGCCCGGTTACTAATGTTGAAACTATCCGTAACATTAACGTGGAGCCTAAACCGTTTAAATTTGTTTTGAATTTGAGAAACGAAAGAGATGTTTGAAAATAAAATACATTTGGTGACAAAAAGGGCAACAAAAGATGAAACACTAACCAAACCGTCCAAATATGACTACGAAACTTTTCCCGTTTGTGGTTTGTAGAAAAAATCGATTACGTCAGTCAGTGCTCAGACCCCAAATTTAGGGTCCAAATTTGATTTTAAACAAAATTATTTTTGTAACAAAATCTGTTGAGGAGTAACAACAATTAAAAATCATAATTAGCACTAACATCTTATTTTAAAATTTTTCACCGCGTGGGTTTTTTTTATCGCGTAGAAAATTTGTTATTAATTGTTAAAGAAAAATTATAATTTTAGACCCCAAATTTAGGGTCCAAAAATACAAGAACCCAAATTTGGGTTCCTGGGAAGACCCCAAATTTGGGGTCTGAGCACTGACTGTACGACTTTTCACAGTGAGAGTTACGAAGCTTTTTAAATTTTTTTGAGCATTTGAAAAATTATGCACTAAATTTTACAATACTTACGTCAAACTTGTATAATGTTTGATTCTTCCACATTTTAGTTTAGTTCTGTTATCTTTTGTCCTCATCTATTTTCTAAGCGTTAAAGTATTGTGATTTTACGTTAACCTTTTTAATTTTATTATTTTATTGCGCTTAATTTTTTAAACATATTTTGAAAGAAATTTCTATTTTACATACAGTCGATTTTTGACGTTTAGTGCAACACTATTAAGTAAGAAGTCTGTATATTTATCAACAAATTCATTTATTGGATGAAAACAATAACGCAATAACGTAAAAGTTTGGCCAATGATGCAATTTTTCTTTGTATTACAAGCAATTTACATAGAATTAATATATATAGTAGGTCGCAGCTTGCAGGTGTAAATATTGAATAAATTGACGCGAACATTTGTCATTCAAAACACTTGAAACCATCGGATACTCCTGATTTTCAAAAAGGTAAAACGAAGGTGTTATTGTTCCTTATATACCTAGTTCGAAGATCGCTTGTCACATTTAGAACCATTTCACCATGTAAACGCATTGTTAGGCAATTTTTCTTAATATGACTTTATATTTTTGAAAATCAGTTAACTCAACGTGGTACGCCGCAAAGAAAAAATGCAAACTTAGTTTTCGAATAATTACATTTTGATAATTATAGGGCTGTAATGTCAATCAAAGCCACTGTGATTCCATTAGTAGTCTACAAAAAGATAAGTCAAATTTCCGTAATTGTCATGCATGTACTAATAATATTTATGGTACCTTTACTAGTCGGCGTCGAACCAGTAAAACTGTTATATTTTACAATAACGGGTTTAATGGTGCATTATAATATTTAATCATCAAATCCTGAGTTTACAAGTTTTAAAAATATAATTTCAGAAATTTTTAAGATCGAAAGAATTTTAAATAATTTCGTACGAATCAAATTTTAATTTTGACCTGGTTCGAAAATATATAGCGGACGGAAGAGAACGGAAATCCATTTTTGTAAAAATACAGAATTGCAACCATAACTGTGATTCTTGCCAATATAATTTCACAAAAAATTAGCAACGCAAAAATGTTTCAACATTGATTTTGATTTGAATTTCTACCATCTGCAGTTAATTATCTACAAGAGAATCAATACATTTCTACATTTTCGTGCATTGGATAATGGAAATTGCGGGTCCACAAGAGGATGAGCATTTACATAAAAAAACAGCTCTACGGTGAGCTAGTAAAAACTGCAAAATTACACCAAGTCCATATCACATCAACATCTCGGAAACCATGTGGAGGGACTCTTATTGCCCAGATATTGTTGTTACTGCTGCTTATTGTGTTAATTGTTCAGAGTATGAAAACATTACGGTTTGGGTCGGCGTGCAAAAAGTTAACAATGGAAAATCTTTAGGATTACCCTGCTCTGTTAAGAATATTGCAATAATGCCAAATTTCCAGTTGCTTGGACCGCCATTGGAAGTTATTCAAAATCAAACCATAAGGGTAACCTACACTGACCAACTATTTAAAAATGAAAATGATTTGACATTAATCAAGCTAGATGGGACGATTTCCTTAAGCGAGTTTCTAAGGCTCCCAAAAACAGATGAAGATTTTAGTGGTGACGAGGTGGAACTCGCGTTTCCTAGGGATGCGACAAGAAAGTGGGCAAATGAGAAAAAGGGATTTTACTCTTTTGGATCAGGACGAATGTCAAAGGAGGATGGATCGGTTGGAAAAAATTAAGATGAATTTTAAAGTTGACAATGGTACTCTGTGCGGCGTAGAGAAGTTTTCTAATGGTTCCAAATGTGATCGGGAACTTGTAGGTGCACTCATTTGCAAAGGGGACGATGGAAAAGATGTGCTTTGCGGGGTGCAAAAATTCCGCTCGTGTGAGTCGGCCCTACCTAATGCTTTACAGAATATGGCCCTTGCCTCCACCTGGATTAAATCTACCATGAAACAAATGTAAATATTCATTTATCGTTTAAAATGAAATGTTCAAAAAATTGGTATATTTTTTTTGCACAATAGTTTTGAGCATGCCTTTACTTTTGTATAATGCTTTAGTTTACATGTTATTTTTTTCGTAATAACGGCTGATTTGTAAAATTAAATACTCTAAATAATTGTTAATCAAAGCGATTTATTTAGGAAAAAGAGAGAAAATCGACCATAATTTACTATGATAACAAATATGTGGTAGATACATCCTGTGCTAAAGCTCCTTTATGCATGTTGTCGATTTTCCATAAAAAACATAAAATATTTTGATCTCAAAATAGCTGAATTCTCCATCCACTCTTTCCATGCTACCATTTTTACTGCATATAAAACTCAAGTAGCATTATAAAACTGGTTTCCATTCACTGAAAGGAGCAGGTTTCGTTAGTTTTGGAGTAGGAAAACTTATGATTAAATAAATCAAAGTACATTAGTGCAAATGAAGATAAAGTTGAAATGTTTGTGAGGCAATGTTTTATCAGTTATCAGCATCTCTTTATTTCCATCGTGTGTATCCAACCAAGCGTATTGGTACGTAGTGGAAACAAGTTTTTCCAACGTTGTTTCTACTACGTACAATCGCACCATGAAGCCTCTCACAATCCGGACAAGTCAGGTTTTATTTCATTATTGTTCATAAAACGTGACGAATTCCATCATTAAAACTGGTCCGTACGAAACATACACAGCACTGTACAATACATTGGAAATTTTCTGATGATGGGTGATGGTGATGTTGTAGAGAAGTACTAAGCTTCTACCGGATTTTGATATGAAGGTCACGCTAGAGATTACATATTCTCGCCAGAAAATCTCCCAATGTTGACCAAACATTCAAGCTATTCCACTGACGCAGTTCAAGCCAACTGGAAGCTGCAGAAAACGAAGAGCAAAAATGATAGCAAAAGGATTCTGTATTTTAGCCCTGGGAGTACTTGTGATTTCACTTGGTAAATAGTTTTTAAAAGTTATTTTTTAAATTGTAAAAGACTTGTACTTTTGTTGTAAAATGTTTAAATTGTACTTTTAATATATTTTTATATTTTAGCAATAGTCACTTGCCATGGACAAGTACAATGTTTCCGCACAGGCTGGAATATATCCGAGCCAAATTGCGGTCATAGCATGGATTTGATTTACAATGAAGTGAATAAAACAAATAGCCTTCAATTTGGGTGGTGCTGCACAAAGGGTTCTGAAGCCGCTAAAAGAATGCGGATAAGGGCAAACGGTTGCCAAGTAACCAAGTGCATCCCGGATAACCAGACTGACCCTTGTTTAACCGGGTTGGAGAGGGAATACGTTTATCAAGGGAAGAAAATCGCATACGAAGAAGTGAATCGGGAAACCTGCAAATTGGAAGGTGAGTCAAAAGCCGCGGCTGTATACTGCTGCCAAAAAGGTTCCACAGAGACCGCACTTTTCACAACGATGGGTGCAGAACCCCACGAGTTTCCCCACATGGCCCACATCAGCGGAGGATGTGGAGGAACCATATATAACAAGCGTTACATTATCACAGCAGCTCACTGCGTTGTAGATAGAAGGACCAAAACGAAGAAGAAGCTGGATAAGTTCTCAATTGCAAAAGTGGGAAGAAATATTGTTGATGTTCCAATGCTAGAAAATGACTACCAAATAGTGGAAGCCATTCCTCATCCAAAGTACAGTAAAATGCATCCTAATTGGGACCCCAACAGCGATGCCACCTTTAACGACATTGCGCTTGTTAAAGTAGATAGGGATATTGTGTTCGGAAAACATGTCAAATCTCTTCAAATTGCCCCAGATGGATTTGATGAATTGGGTAATTATAAAAAAAAGCAACCATTTTATTTTAAAGGCAAGTTTTTTTATTAAACATTTGAAATATTTATTTCTCACGTAGAATACGCTGATAATGCCGTAATCGTTGGATGGGGCACCACAGACACCTTGGATCTTTCGGATCATTTGCAAAAGGTCAATGTTCTCATTCGCACTGACGAAACCTGTCTGAACCCAACCACAGGTGCTTGGTATAACGATACACAGTATGCCCCACAGTATTTGTGCGTTGGGGGAATGTGGGACGGGAAGTGGAATCCAACTGCTTCACATGGAGACTCTGGCGGTCCCGCTATTTGTCGGGATTCCAAGGGATACGGAGTCCTCTGTGGAGTTACATCATTTGGCGCTGAAGAGTGTACAACAACAGATAAGAAAGTTTACGAGGAAGGATGTAAACCAGGCGTTTATGTTGAAGTTGACTATTTTCGGGACTGGATAGAGGAAGTTGCGGGTCCACAAAATGAAGAGGACTTTCACAAGATGCAGCTCTATGGCGAAGTGGTTGAGGGGAAATATTATGCTCACCAGGTCCGAATTACTTCATTATTTAGGAAATCGTGTGGAGGAACTCTGATTGCCCCAGACGCAGTTGTTACTGCTGCGCATTGTGTTAATGGATCGGAGAACGCAAATATCAAGGTATGGGTTGACGTGGAAGATATTTCAAAGGAAGAAACTGCAGGAAAGGCTTACTCAGTGAGAAATTTTACAATAATGCCAAGTTTTGAGTTGTTTGGACCATCAATGGAAGTTATTCAAAATCAAACCACGAGGGTTACTTACACTGACCAATTTTATGGACATGATTTGGCTCTAGTCAGAGTACTTGAAAAGGTTGGATTGAATGTATTTCCAAGGCTGCCAGAGGAGAATGAAGATTTGAGTGGCGATGCAGTAGAACTTGCATTTCCACGGGACACTTCAAAAGGAGGGAAATTGAGGAAACGGGATTTTACTCTTTTGGATAAAGGAGAATGTCAGAGGAGAATAGATCGGTTGGAAAAAATCAAGTTGAATTCCCAAATCGGGCCAACTACACTCTGTGGCGTGGAGAAATACTCGAGTGGCTCCAAATGCGATAGAGAACTTGGAGGAGGACTCATTTGTAAAGGGAAGGATGGGAAAGATGTGCTATGTGGGATACAAAAGTTTGGCATTTGTGAGTCTGCTCTTCCAATAGCTTTCGAAAATGTGGCACACTCATCCAGCTGGGTTAAAGGTATTTTAGGACCCGCATTCTAATTTATCCGACGCCGAACCCTTTTGAAGCTAAATTTGTCGATCATTGTTTTTTCTGTCAATTTGTTTTAATCTTAACGAATTAAATTTTGCCAACCACAGACTTATGGATAAAATGGAAAAAAAATAACAAAAAAATATACATGGGATGTGTTGGATTGCACTTTTTATTGCAAAATTTTGTTAAATTGGTTCATGTGGTAAGCTCACATAGGATGATAGCTTGCATTTTTTCATGATGTATTCAAAACCTTGGTTTGCATCTTTTCATTCAAGTCCCACAACTACCATAACTGAAACAATAGAAAGGGGGATAATCTTTAATTGACAATGAGTTGTCATGTTTTACCCTTATTGATTATGCTCAGCAATTTATTGGGTAAACAGAGTCGACAAAAACATACATGAAATCGCAAGAAAATAGGGGTATATTCCATAAATTGTTTGCAAAATAAATTTAAAATTAAGATCCATAGAAAACATTGTCGACTGTCCACTTTGATTGACATAAGGCTTAAATCTTTAAGGAAGGATTTAATTGAATTGAATTCCAACATTGAATGTTGGAAGCATATCCATGATTGTTTTTAATCGATTCAGTGTTTACTTCCTGTTTTGTTGCTAAAGTTGATTTTCAAACATGCGGAGAATGAAATATATATAGAAACGATAACCCAAATAGACAAGAATCAAATTAATTAGTGCTCCCTCTTAAATTAAATTGTCAATCAAATCTGTTTCATTTCGTTGGTTATACATGACAACACACAAAATTCGACGCTTAGCTTTACTAAAAGCGTGAAAGCAGAGTTCCGCTGATTATATTCGCAGACGGTGACATTTTATTTTCATATTCAATGATGAACTTACAGTAATAATAGGTCTCGAAAATTTATTCTTAAAATTGGTCATCGTCCTGGGGCAGTGTGAGAAGTAGGCTTAGCGACAATTTAATACATTTCAAATGGAGACGCTTTATTTTGATAAAGGTGACGTCCGGGTTTGGTAAGGGTTTACGCGAAGGCCTTTTTCGAGGTAACTGCAAAGAAACCCCACATATTTCTAAATTGCATCATGAAGTAAAACGCATGCTCAACAAGATGCATTTCTAAAATATATGGGGTAAGCTTGCAGTCCTACTGAAATTGGAACCGGAAGTACACCCAATATCTTGCATGCATTTTAAATGGAGCCCGACGGAGCACTGATAAATCACCAGTGCAACCATCGGCGCGGTAAACGAATTTCGATTTTTTAAACAAAATGTATAAAACTGGCTGAAGGATGAGCATGAGGAAATGAAGATTAGATCATTTCAGCGTGTTTTTCAACCTGAAGTGTTTCATTTCTTCGTGAAAACAGTCATAAGCATAATATAGTTTATTTGCATCCTATAAATCAACCAGCAGTCCGATTTTTCTTCTGTTCACTGCAATAAATAGTGAAGAGGTCCAGGATTCGTACAGCGCTTATCAGGTAAGATAATTGGAAGCAACTTATCACCATTTCAATTCTCAGAACTGACATTATGAACAGTGTTGGTTTTCGTTTTTTGCTTCCAGAATCTTCTCGGAGCAGTTACTCATTACGGCGTACAAAATTGCTCTTTCCTCATTCCACCAAGGAGTTTGTCTAAAGATCGACGGGGTTGGCTCTTTTCTCTTACATTGCGGCTATTGTGTTGTTGGTGATTGGATACTGTGAAGGAGAGCGACGGAAGTCCCACACACACACCGTCATTCATCTTGGCTCTTCAAACTAACCTGTGGACTTGTCATTGGAGTCATTTCATCCCTATATGAGTATGACACCACCATTTAAACATTTATTTTTGTACAGTTCATGTACTGAAGTGTTTCTTTGTTATAAACTATGTATCTATTTTGTATTTAGGCCTCGGGCTGTCATACTAGCTGCCATTACCCTAACCTACACCAATCGTCTAGTACCGGTTCACCACCACATACACACTTTCAGCCTCCTACCTCGACTAAATACATTGTGGTAAGTGAGTTTAATAATGGTTTTAGCGTAGTTATCTTCGCGTAAGATGCAAGAAGGTTGGATACTCACAACAACACATTTCCCAATCGTTCCGAGATCGCTCGATGAAAAACATACGCATTCTCATCGCGAGACTTGCATACACAATTCCGGATTTAGGCACATAACATATTCGACTTTCCTGGCACAAACATTTACTAACATCACCACCCCATCATTAACATTACATAGTAGGACAGTATCCACCTTCTTTGCCTGATTAAAATCAGAATGACTCAGGAAGTGAGTAGCCAGTCTACCCTTCTCCGGTTCCCTGAGTCATTGTCTAGTAGGTAAAATGTACGGAGGAGGGTAGGCTGGCTATGAGGTTGTTGTTTGATGCGTTTATTATATGATTTATTTTTTCTTCCAGATCCATTCTGTCCATAATCACGAACTTTGGTAAAAATAACAAACTTATACTAAATGAATATACTGTAAATGAATGTGTATTTTATGATAAACCTGTTTTAAATCAATATATATTGAATTTTTATGAGAATCAAATGAAACTAAAAATACTTACTTGGCTTTGAATGTTTAAGACGATCATACAAACTTAAATCAGACTTTATAAACATTGGTAAACTTACAGAAATTAAAACAATGCCTCACATTTATTGTGTTCGAGATGGAAAACGGATTCCGTCGAGTTCAAAACGGATCCGCAAGACATCTGAGCCACAAGTATGGGCAGCTATAGGCTACTTTGGGGAAAACGTGCAATGGGGTAAACCAATTTGTGAAGACTGTCGTGATGGGTTGAGAAATAAGCATGCGAAGATACTTGCTGGTTTAAACGCTACTGTGAACGATCCCCAACGGAGACAAACATCCGAGATGCAAAATAATTTACAAGGTGACAGAACAGAGGCCCAGCCTGATGTCACAAGCACAGGGGAACAGAATCCTGATATGGAGTACGAAGAAAGTACTGAACAGCGGGAAATATCGTTAGAACAGCCGTCTACCAGCAAACAATGTGGAGCTGTTAAGGTAAAATCTATTTATGATGGCTTAATAGAATATTAATATAGCAATTATGTCTGTATTAACATGATTTTTATTGCAGCGTCCAAAAATGGCTATTCCTGAATCCGAGGAGTACATAGCACCTGAAGCTCAATACTCGGAGTCTAACAGTGACAGCACTCTTCACTTTGAAAGTGAAAGCATGGATCATTCAGCCTCGGTGAACTCTAGAGAAATCAAGTACTATGTGGAGGATATGCTTTCAGTTGCTGCTACAGAGCGGAAGTGTTTTATATGCCCTGAAAAATCTCGAACAAAGATCCCTATTGGAGCTGTTGACTTTGTCTACATCAAATTGCGCATTTACATCCCTCCAACCAACCGATGCTGTCCTGGACACTTCGAGAGCGGACTATTTAATGCGGAAGCCCTTAAGCGCATAGAGCAGATTTCAAGACCAGGCGCAATGCTTTCTCCAAAGGAATTCACTGACTTGCTGAATAGAATCGCTGATGAAGCAGACCGGAACAAAATTGATTTTGATTCACCTCTGTTAACTGAAAATGATTACGACATTTTGACCGGCTTATCCAAGGAGCAATTCAATACTGTCCATGATGACTATATCGTGGCAAGCAAATCGCTAAAAAATTCAAAGAACCGAAGTACGCGCAACGCATTAGCTGTGTTTTTAGCGAAAATTAGACTTGGCGTTTCGGGAGAGTTCCTTGGATTTTTGTTTGGGATGGATAAACGAAGGATTAGCGACACAATAACTAGTGTAACAAACGCTCTGGAGGAACATTTCTGCCCTAAGTATCTTGGATACCGTCACATCCAGAGGGAAGATGTTATGGCCCACACTCCCGATCTGGTTAACGGCTTGTATAAAGTAGATGATGGCTCGATTGTGTTAATCTTGGATGGGACATACATCTATATTCAGAAATCCCAGGATCACCAGACCCAAATTGAAACTTTTAGTATGCACAAGCATCGGAATCTTGTAAAAGCAATGATGGTGGTGTGCTCTGATGGTTATATCTTAGAAGCTGAATCGCTGTACAAGTCAAACTCCAAGAACAATGATGCCAGTATACTCCAGGACATGTTTGACAACGGGAATGGTATCAGTGTATTTGTTAAGAAGGGAGACCACTTCATCTTAGATAGAGGATTTCGGGACGTCGTATCTTATCTCACGGAACAGGGCATAATTCCTCACATGCCTCATTTTTTGGACCTGAAAACGAAACAGAAGCAGTTCACCCCCGAACAGGCTAATGAGTCTAGAATGGTGACTTTGATAAGATGGGTCGTGGAAGCAGTAAATGGAAGGATAAAACATAAATTCAAGTTCTTTGATAAGGAAGTTCATAACACTTACCTTCAATTTGGGGACCCCGAAACCAAATCCTGCAAACTGAAGTCCTTTTTTCGCATCGCCTGTGCACTTATCAACGCCTTTTCTCCACCACTCTCTACCAACAAACCTTCGCACCATATGATCTTGGACAAAGTAGCTGAGCGGATGAATTTTAACAATGAACTTCGTAATTCCATACTACAGAAGGAAATCAATCCTTCCAAGTCAAAGTGGACAATTGTGGAATCTGACTCCTTAATGGATTTTCCCATTCTGACTGAGGAGGATTTGTTTGAAATTACGCTTGGTGTCTACCAAATAAACAATGCAAAGTTCTATGCTAAGCGCCACCTAGAAGAAGACCCAAACTTTGCCGTATTTTTCTACAAAGAAGATGATAATATTATCAGAGCCAAAATTCGTTCACGATTTCATAATGGGGAAAATCACGTCCTTTGGATGAAATTAGATTCAACCGCTACTGGTTCGGCTCAAATTCCCTACTACTACTGCAAATGCAAGGTCGGTGCTCGTGATGTCGGTTGTTGTAGCCACACCACACTTTTGATGTGGTACCTGGGGTATTGGAGACACCTGGGACAGCCCATTAATCGTATGAGTTTTAGCTCTGTTCTTCTGGATGCCGGCAAGAAGAGAGTTCCCCAAGATGTTGAAGATGATGATCTTGATCAGTTTGCTTGTTAAATAGAATTTTTGTTTCCTTTATGTTTCTGCTTTCTTCGGTTATTGTTTGAGTAGCAATGCTTTAATTTTTCTGTTTTTCTCTTAGTCATCCGTTTTTCTCATATTTACAAAGTTGTACATATAATATTTTCTTGGGGGTTTCTTCGAATAAATTCTTTTTTGTTCCATCTTTATAAAACTACGGTTGTGTTCAAACTGCAATTAAGTTTTTTCTTTAGTTTAATTTCGGAAAATATAATTTTCGTTTACAAGTATATAACATAACAATAAAACATAAGTTTCGGTGTTGTCGGTCTTTTCTTCCATTCTATAACTTATATATCTTATACGTATAACTTCCATTCTAATTATTCAACATCTAATTATATTGTATTGTATGGATTTTGGGCGATTTAAATCGGATTATATCTAAAGGAAGCATCGTCTATATCTTAAATTGTACGTTTTTTCGTTCAAATTCAAAGAGTCGGGCCAAAAGGAAGCAAAACGGTTATCATGGGACACAACGTTTGATAGGGTTTAAAGGATATAGACTGGTTTCAATGAACGTTGAAGTTTTTTTACGTTTCTGTAGTTTTTGAAGGCTCTAACCTGAATTCATTTAATTTAATTAATCGGTTGTCCAATTTCAACCGATCGAATGCCACACTTAGTATCAACTATTCAATGAGAAAATAGTTTTTCAGCGTCTATTCAAGGGTAAGCTAAAAATAATTTGATGTTTCAATTCTGTAAAAAATACAGCGACATTTAGAAGTAAAATATTTTATTTTTATTAGGACCATCCAAATATGCTATTCAATGTTTCCTTCGAGTTGATGACGAATCAATGTGTCGCTTCCACAATAGAGTTCGTCAAATCTTAATGGCATCACGTTCCACAACGTTCACCAAAATTGTGAAGAAATGGAACACTGCTTCGATTGGCCTAATGACATACTTCAGAGATACCCAAGAGCTGTTGGACCTTATTGTTAAATGTGAGAACAAAAATCAAAATCGTATTGGGCTTAATTTAAAAATGCCTTCTCGATTTCCTCCAGTAGTATTCTATACACCCAAGGAGTTGGATGGATTGGGAATGTTGTCAATGGATCACGTCTTGATTCCAAAATCCGATCGAGCAACAATGTTCACCCCTTTCAGGTCTGGTATGAGCCATGACGAGGGTCAACTCATTCCAAATCTGTACAGATATGTTCAGCAATGGGAAGTGGAAATCATTGATTCCCAACGGTTTTGGGCATGATATGCACTCATGAACGGCAAGAAGCCAACGCTCAGAATCGTAGACTAACCTTGAAAGACTTGGAGGACAGTTGGGATAGGGGTATTCCTCCAATCAACACCCTTTTCCAGAAAAATCGTCACACACTCGCGTACGATAAAGGATGACGTGTGCGAACTGAATTAAAAAAGTACCAAGTCTTGAAGCAAAATCCATTCTGGTGGACTCATTAACGGCATGACGGCAAACTTTGCAATCTTAACCACTACAGAACTGACATGATTCAAGCTCTAGGTGGAAGGGATTTTGGAGCATACATTGTTCAAAGGAACGTATT
>JAQGAP010000351.1:0-39573 GCA_034697805.1 Orchesella bifasciata | reverse complement strand
TTGGAGTTCTGGAACGTGAGGTACGAGTAACCCGACTCACAGATGTTGCTTCTACATCCTGTGTTTCAGTATGCTCTCTGGTTGGGGTTCTTGAACGCGAGATTCGAGCTGATCGTTGTGTATTCTTTTTAGGTAACACGTCCTGGGTTTCTTCATTTGTTGGAGTTCGAGAAGATCGGGAGCTTCTTGGATTTACTACGTCGTCTGATGCTGGTATCACAGTATCTTCTTCAACTTCTCTAGGGGGGGTTTTGGATTTTGAAGCTCGAGTTCTCAACTGCTCGGGATATCTTTTACTGACAGTGTTCTCTATTTCGTCGACTTCTTCCTGTATGGAAGGAATTGGTACTGCATCATCATTCTCTTGTTTAGTCGTGCTTTCTTTTTTAAGTCTTTCCTTGTAAGGTGAAGTGGCCGGCTTGGTTGGCTTTGTAAAAATATCTTCAGAGTTTTCAGGTATTCTTTCATGTAATGATTCAATGTTTTCGTCGGCAGAAATATTTATGTCCTCTCGGGTCTCCTCTACATTTGTAATGAACGACTTGGTTGTACCATGTATCACATCTTCTGCCTCATCTCCAGAAACAAAACTTTCCTCAGCAGAACTAGTCTCGATGATGGGGCTTAGTGCAGCAAGATGGACTGAAACGGGGTCACTATTGCCAGATGCACTTTGTGGTAGTTCAATTGAAATATCATTTATATCTTCTGCTTCCTCCACGCTAGTATTCATGGGTTCATCAGTAAAAGAAGGCTCGCCTGTATCTGATGCTGCATCAATAACTACAGAAGTTTCACCAACCAAGTCATTGGCATCCTCATATATAGTGTCATTCTTTTCGTCGTCTTCTGATGTAGACACATTATCAAATCGTAATTCAACTTTTCTTTTGGGTTTAGATGAGTCTTTTTCCTGAAAAACGAATCCAACACAGACAAATCTTAACTATTGAGTTCTGAAATTCCTTTAAAAAACAGTAAAATAATTATTATCTTACCTTCATTATTGAATGTACATGTAGAGGTTGCAAGACAGATTCTTCGAAGGCTCCAACCGATACATTTTGAGTGCAATTCATACTAGTACTTCCAGAACTTCTTGGTCTGTTCTCTAATCGATGATCAATGGCTGGAGTCTTTAATAAACTAATGAGATCAATGTTGGTCCTCATGGTTTGGTGCAATCCCTCTTCAGAAATTGTATCGTTTAGAACAGTATTCTCTAAAACAGTGCTATTGGCTAGCGAAAATCGAGGTCTATGAGAAATGATGGAGGATCTTCTGGAAAATGATCTCCTAGAAAGTCTCTGGGCTCGCATGATTTCCATTTGATCCACTTCACCTCCAAGCTCTTCTTGATCAAATACAGAGGTATTTGCTGTGACAGCACTCTGTATTCTGCCCGCATATCGTCGGAGAGGACTTAGCGGGTCATGGGAAAGGGTTTCTGAGAGCTTAAGCCGTCGTAGCTGCGGAGGTAATTTAGAAGTTCTCATCCCTTTAAAAGATCTTTCCGGAGTTGTCGTTTCAGATTCAGATGCTGGCACTGCTTTTATACATAGTGTGCTTGCAACTTGTCGACCTAGAATACAGAACAGGTTTAGTAATTTTCTATTTTTTATATGTGACTGTTTAATATATAATCGACTGCACATAATTCCACTTACTAGTTTGAGGAGTCTGCAGCCTCAAGAAATTATTAACCACGCTTCCCTTTTTAACGCTCAGTAAATGCTGTATATAATTTTCTTGAAACTTCCACTTCCTACGATCAGGCTCACATAAATTACGGTGGCGTAGCGTGTTTTGGACTTGAATAAACTCTTCTTCAAGTTTTTGGTAATCCTCAGTATAAATGTAAAACATCAGTAGAAGAGTAATGTGCTCAAGGGAGTTAGACTCTTTGAGAAAATTGAGCAAAGCCCGTCTCACTCCTGCTGTAAGCTCCTTTGATTTTGTTCTAATAAATTCTCCAAGTCGGTCACGAGCTTTAGAGACTAAATGAAAACCAAAATACAAACTTGTAAGATTATCCAGTTTTGTACCAACCATGTACCTAGTTTCCAAAAAAAAATAACGGAATTTTTTAATTTAACATTGAACGTACTTTGAAAAAACTGCTGTAATAATTCTGCATCTGCATTTAAACTGCTGTTAACCATTAACTCTGCAAGGGAGCTATATTTACTACCAGAGGTTGTCATAAGACAGAAGAGTAGTCTGAAAAACCAGTAACAGTTATTTCCTTATAACACAATAATTGTCTATGACAAGTCATTCGCAATCAGTCTGCATAAAATTAAAGCGAATAAAAACTTTACCTTGCTAACGTAATTGGACATGACTTGAGTAGCAATTCTGCTATATCATTTTCGTACCCAGCAGCAGTTAATGCGACAGCTGAGGCACACCAAGGTAGACCATCCGTTTCGAATAATCTGTTTCTTTCCTTTAAATGAACCATGACATCATCATGAACACCATGATCCAGCAGCCACAACGAAAATACCTCTGAATACTCGTCTGAAGCAGTACACATAACTGCCTTGAAGTCCCCACGTACCCTTCGTTCAGCGTCACTATTTGAAAACAATCATATTTTCTATATGTCTCTAAAAATGGAATAACACGTTAAAAAAGAAACTAAATATCCGATTTACAACATACCTATTATGCACTACGTTATTCGACTGGAGATATAAGAAATTCAAATCAAACAAGAAATACATAAAGACACGGGATACGGTCTTGGGGTCTGCATCAAGCCACATGAACATGTTTACGAGATAACCAACATGTTGAGGAGGATACAACGCGTGTCCTTCAGGAGTGTGCCATTCCTCCCTAATTGTTTCTTTTGTGAGAAGAGCATCCATGAAATGGTCAACCATCAAAGGGTGCGACTAGAAGGGTAATGACATTCAACATTTAAAATAATCTTTTAATAATTTTCTTTACTTGTTTCGTATTTATATCTTATACAGTAGGCTTACTTTCTTATACTGGCTATCAATATAAGGTGAAGTTTCCAGAGCTGTTCTGGACTCTTCACGTCTTTTCTGATAATATTCAGTCAAGCCATTAATGAAATTTCCATCTTTTTCTGGCAGCAATTTAGTTTTGTACATCATAAGTAATGCAGCAGAGTATTGAACAAGTTTTTCAAGTCCAAACTCAATATCTTCAAGCTCAAGTCTCCTTGCTATAAAACAAAAAATTTCAACCTGAAATAGAGATTTATACTCTTGCTACCAACTACTTAGCTTTCTACATAATGATAAGAAATAATACCTGTATAAACTTCGGATGGATTCATAAGTGTAATTAGCATCATGTGTAATGACGTCCATGCAAAGTTTGAAAAATTTATGAAATGGACAGTTCCCGGTGGAAGAGTATCATTTGAAAAAGAAAATAAATTTTCCCACTGACTGTCAGCCATGCTACGTATAGCACTCATGTAACTAGCTATCCAGTCAATAATAAGATCCACCGTGCAACCTACGTTGGCGTATGAACCGTCCAACCAGGCATTAGCCAAATTCAGTATCCCAGCAGATCGACGACTTTCCAATAGTACAGTGAAAATGAAATATCTATCCCGATCCTATTAATTAAGAGACAGCATTGAGAAACACTTGTATTTCATGTAGTATTGTAATAAATGATGTTTCATTAAAATATTTATATACCTTTTCAGACAAATGTTCTCCATAGACATGTGGGAATACAGGTTCTAAACCATATTTCATGAATGAAGTTTTTAGACTTGCAGGTTGTATCATTAGGCTTGGGCCATCTTTTAACATAAAACGAATGAGCTTTTCCTGTACTCCAAAGTGCTCAAACGCAGAAACACCATTATTGGTGAGACAAACCGCTCCTACAATAACCAAATACATTTAGGTTTATATTAAATGTTTCATAATTAAAACTTTAAATTATTATAGATTAAAGGGCTCACTGAATGACATGGACGCTGGGTATAGATGTACATCAAGTTTTGAGTGAGGGTTTTCCCAGCGCATCAAACTTTTAGGAATTATTCTTACATCCAAGACAAGACTTGACACCTCTATTAAATTAAACGACACGACAACAGTTAATTATTTCCAATGACTAATATGACGTCGCAAAAACTTTGATGAACTCACCTGGGATATCAACAGGCAACGCTATCCAGTAAGGGCAAAGGCCAGTTATTGGATTATAGATTATATACTCTTTTGTATGATTCGAGTACCATTGATTAAGGTCAAATGCGCCCACGTAGTAGATACCTCCTCTGCCAACTTCCCAAGCACAAAACATGAGGTCAGTATCCGGTTGCGTCCAAATCCTTAATGGACGCGCATTGCAACGAATACTACTGTCTTCTGTTTCACTGTCCGTTGATAGGAAGTCATCTTGTAATAGAACAGTCATCCTTTTGGCACAATGCCTGAACCCCTATAATTAAAATGATTAGAGTTAGTGCTAAAGTTTTCATACGCATTGTGAAATCTGTTTTTTAATTAAAGGAAAAACATATTACATCATATGTATATCCGAAATTTTCAACGTATGATTTTCTTTCGTAGTACAGACTATGGAGTTCTACACTCGCATTTCCACATTCATTTGAATTGTTTCCAAATACCACCCACACATAACAATAATTCCTGGGATCATCAACTGGTTGTTGAAAGCTGAATCCAAACACCGGTACACTCCGTTCTATATTACCAACAGGTTCCGAGCTAAACCTATTAATTCATAAAGACAATTTTATTATTTAATTATTACACAACAACATGACTCATATGACTGCTATACAATAAAATGAGTGCATTACTGTAATTCCATGTTGTTGACTCTCCAGATTTGAAACGTTCCACATGTAAAGCCTACGAGCAGCGAGCCAATAAATGGAACATATTCTATACAAGACACTGCCACAGAATTTTTGTGGAGTGTTACAATGATGTCACCATTTGGTTTACAATAGTGAAATGCGTCAGGTAAGATTTCCCCTTCCTGTGGTTCGTCTACAAAAGTTAACAAACGTGCCATTGTAGTATTTAACTTCTAGCTGAGCCAACGAAGGAACAGAACAGTGAAAAAGTTATTAGTAAAAAGTGATTTGGAACATACTTGTGAACCGTAATGCAATCAGCATTCCTTTTGATACTGCCTTATGTCGTTTTGTGGCAATAACGTATTCGTGTGGATTAACATACAGCAACCTGTATGTTAACTCGGATATATTTTTTGAATCCGGTGTACATGAGGCTGTTAAAATAGGATCATCAAGACCCAAATCGACAATAATGACAGATCCACCACGGAGGCCAACTGCGGCTATTCCAACCATGGCCATCATAGTTTCATTGAAAAATGGACGATTACTTCCCCCTTCTTCAAAATGACTCAGTACAGCTATGCTGCTGACCTATAAATTACATGTTTCCCAAAGTTTATTTCAGTTTATGAATATCATTAGTTTGGTGTATTCACAGCCACAAACATACCGGTTCAGGAATTTCAATCCATTTCATCGGAACACATCGCAAGGGATCAAAAAGTACTACTGCTCCCCTAAGATCCTTGTTGTTGTTATCTTGCGTCTGCGTATACGATATTCCTAACAACAACTTTCTTGTCCCAGATGAGGTTCGCTGATTATGAATTGCTAATTCTGTAACGCACGTAATTCTTGCTCCATGAAACGCGTAACTAGCAGAGGAAACGGCAATGGAAGGGTTACAAGTACGATGCTCCTCAAAGTATCTTTCAATTGGAAAACATTTGATGACAGAATGATTGTAGCTGCAGCCCCAAGTGCAATCTACAAATTTAGCACAATAAATAAATAAATTAATTAAGCCCCCGAAAGATTTAACGACCTCATTAAATTTAAAAATGAAAGCTGTTGGTAGGTTAGGCATACCTTGAGAAATAAATCCAGAGAGGTAGAACCCTCCTGGAACTTCCGGTGTTGTTTTCCGATGTGGCGTTTCTGGCTCATATAAAAATGGAGAGAGCAGATTCTCCAAATTGATTGAATTTTCAAAGTTGTCAGCTTCAGCCATTGTTGTAGTATTTTGCCTGAATATTTCTTTCAACTTTCCTCCGTCTTCAACTTTCTCCGTGAAAACTGAGTAAAACAAAATTACAAAATAAGTCAATAAAAACAAATCTTAACAAAAGTACAAATAATTATTCAGACCATCCCATTTGTTTACCTAATTTTATATATCATGTATGATTGAATGCACTTGAACATAACATTCACATTTTCAATCTTATCCGCAAATTTAGACTTGCTAGCCGGTTCCGTCCTTCTGTTTTGGTACTTATCACAATTTCAATGGTCTCTGTTAACTATCTTGAATGTTGATAACCCATTCTTTTTAAGAACCACACTTTTAACCAACTTTTGGACGTTTTTAATTTCTCGAACCGATACCTATTTTCTTTACACAAAAGCCCGCATTAACCTACAAACTTTGGAAGGTAAACGTATGACAGATCATGTTTACAGAAACATACACAAAATACTGCAACGTAGAATATCAGAAAGAAGTGTTATCCTCGGTCGTTGATACACATTGCATTGGGGTGGTCTAGTTCATCTGGACTCTTCTGAATATTTTTATACATAAAGGCATACCTTAAAAAAGTTGCAAGTTCGAGCTGTTGCGTTCCGGAACCAAAGTTGTGCATAGCGAAGATCTAGCTTCTGGATGCAGAACACACGTGAGTTGAGTCGCGCATCAGGAGTGGGGCTAAAGGAAACTTGTGAGTACGCTTGGCGCAACCAAATTTTCTCAATGCACTTTGCCATGCTTTGGCTTTGCTGTGTACAAATTTAGTAATCAAATCAAACGTGTTCTTATAAATTTGTAGATCGTCTGCTGTGCTGTTTACAAAAAAAAGTAATTATTTTTAAAAGGTTGTTTATAAACACCTGTCTTCTTCATTGATTGTAATTTAAAGTTGAGTAAGTTTTCTACTCGGATCACCAGAATGCGTCCTTTAACGGAAGAGGAGACGAGATTGTTTTTCGAAAAACTGGCAAAATAGTAAGTTGGAAGCTTCATTAACATTAAGTGATGAATGAGGGAATTTGTAGGGTCGATGAGCCCTTGCAGTTGGCAGTTTAAAGTATCTTATGATGTGTGGATGGTTATGATGTTAATTTTGTTTGGTTTGTATTTTAGCATTGGTGAAAACATCAAAGTCCTCATTGATCGACCGGATGGACCGTACTGTTTTAGACTTCATAAAGAACGAGTGTACTATGTGTCTGAAGAAATTATGAAGAAAGCTGGAAATATATCGAGGGACAACTTGGTCTGTTTGGGGACTTGTTTGGGAAAATTTACAAAGACCAAAAAGTTTCGGTTACATATCACAGCTCTTGATTATATGGCACCCTATGCTCAGGTAATTTTATGGTTATTGATTGAATTCCATTATAATTACAAAATAGGATCTTGGAAATTTATTAATTTATGTATGCTATCTGATTCTAGGCCAAAATGTGGTTGAAGCCTTCTGCTGAGCAGCAGTTTTTGTATGGACACAATGTTATGAAATCAGGCCTTGGAAGGATATCTGAAAATACTGTAAAGTATAGCGGAGTTGTAGTTTATTCAATGAATGACATTCCATTGGTATGTGTATCTATGTTTTACGGCAATTTGGAAAAAAATATCTGAGTCTATACATAATCAATAAAATATTGAATGTGAACATGCTCTACTCGCTTCATTGCAGGGATTTGGCACAGCAGCAAAATCTACAACCGAATGCCGTCACACGGATCCCGGAACGATAGTTTGTTTCCATCAAGCTGATATCGGAGAATATATTAGAAGTGAAGACACTTTGACGTAAAAAAGGAATCTATTGTATTTTGTGTTAGGTATAATCGAGATGTTTCTAAAATTGAATTTCTGTTGTTTTATTCGTACAAAAAGTAAATCGATACTCATTTTATTAAAGATTTTATTAATAATGTGGTACGTATTTTCCTGTAACTATACTTTCAATAAGCGCAGGGCATACTAATATTGAAAGCATTGCAATCAACAAAGGAATAACTGAAAATTCAGTTGTTTCTCATATTATGTATTATTTCGGTATAATATCATCTCAGATAGATAATCTATCAGTATACCGTTGTGTAAAACAGCGTAGATAATTAGGTTTTTAGGATTACATAGAAATGCAGAAACATATGCACTATCTTACGGCTTATTAACCACCAACTGCATGGTACAAACCTCCAAACCCAAACAAGGATACATACGTATATGGTAGATTAGATACTAGTCCTCATTGGTAGTCAATTCCCATTTTCAATGGACACCTATTACAAAATTTATCTTCATTCCATTCCGACGCAGATCAAAAGCGAACACTCCGTTGTGTCTGCTTGTTTCAACAGCAGTAGTACCCCAAAAAGTAACACAAAAGGAACGCCAGACCTTTCAACATCCGTCTTAATTGAAGCTTTATTGCGAATCATATAAAGAAAGGGAATGGAAGTGGGGTCATATTACTGAAAGAGTAACACAATAGCATCTTTCTTTCTCTCTCTCTCTCTCTCTTTTTTCTATCCAAAAGAGAAAAGGAATGAGGCTGTGTGATGTTCTTCAATGTGTGAAATGGTAGTCCGAAAGGATCTACACAAATATGACTAGCATTACTAGACAATAATATGTTTTTATACGCCTTGCTCCTCATTTCCCTGAGCAGAGTTCATAACCAGGGTGTCCGTATGTAAAGCGAAAGCTATGGAAAACTCCGTCTTCACAAAAGATATACATAATGTGCTCTCTCTCGATACAGTTAAAACAGTTGTTCGTTGGCAGTTCCATCGGAGAAGTCTTGCTCTCAGCACGCAACTTTATTCTCCTTCGTTCCATAACGTCCACTTCTACAAGCTTCTTGCAACCTCCTTTTCTACATTTCCCAGTAGTGCTTCAAAAAACTCGCATGTTCCACACAACACATCCGAGGATACACTCCTAAGCCAAAAATATAGAAAGTGAGTGAAAGATATATTCCGCAGATAAGCTGCCTGTCGTGTGTGTATTTAAAGTACACTTACAAGACTCCACATTAGTACCAATGTATACGTCTATTGACATTCTTCATATTCCTTATCTTGTGCCATGACTTCTTTCATTTGCGCCTCTCTCAACTACTCGGCTCAAGCTCCATCATAGTCATAGTCATTGTCAGCCATAAGCACATACAGGCCCGTTTTAGGTACACTTTTTTTGCCCAGCAAAGGATACGGCGATACCCAAGCTTTTTTTAAGGAAAAAGAGGAAATAAGAGCCGCGAGACGAAAACAGGAAAGATAGAGAATTGTAAAAGCTTTCTGCTAAAGGTAAAGACTCATGAGGTGAGAGCTAGCTGCTGGAAGATACGTAATAATATAGAGAATAGAGGTAACAAAAACTTGGCAGGCAGCAGGACAGATGAAAGTCGTATGAATTGAGAGAATCTTTACCCAGTTGAGGTTTCAGAGCCGGATCGATAGTTTTGTGATTCTACCCTCCACACATACACATAATATGTCCATATAATATTCGGCTTTCATGAACATTTTTGTATCTTTGCAATTGCTATTACAGTAGGACTTTCCACCAACCACTTTCACTATATCATCATCATCATTACCACTACATAGGGTAGCGTATAGAGCGACGCTGCTACCATTTTCTCTTATTATTTGACTACTTTCTCGCACCACCGTAAAAGTTGGCTGAAGTCAACACTGTTTTTCCTCCCATATATCAACATTTCGTCTCTAGCTCTTCTTCCGACATTACCTATTATATACATCTCACTCTCTGAACTTTTTTTGAGATGGGCAGATAGATAAAAGTTGTAGTGGTTCGTGGTATGTTACTAGCAGTAGCACACTAGCAGAGACGCTGAGACAACGACCAATAAAACAGATCTTGTATTTCCCCTATTCACTTTCTCCGTGTTGTCTTGCTAGGTTCATTTTGTGTGTGATACGTATGTATACGTAACTTTGAAAGGTTTTAGTTTTAGTAAAAGGTTGAAACCTGCTGTCGAGGAAAGTACGCGCATTAAAGGTAAAACAACACCATAAACATAATATTGCGGACTCGCTTGCCATGTCGCTTCCTTTCTCTCTTTTTACTGTGCGTACATTTTGCACTTCATGTCACCACACATCCTGAATCCACATGCATTTATATTAATACTTGTCCATTGAATTACTGGAGAGACACTTGTTCGTTCGCTTGAGCCAAAAACTGGGTTCTGATTCTGAGACAAGTACAACCACCAAACGACATCGACAGACGCACACAGTGAAAGTACCAAAGAAAGAAAAAAGTCTTTAGCTGTGTACATAACATGACTTGCATTTCAAGGAACAAATAAGTTGCACACTTCGGTTTTCTCCTTTTTCTCTTACTTTCACCACCACATTCGTACTATCTCTGTGTTTGGGAGTCTGACCCCGCAGAACACAGACGTTTCTCTTCGTGTCAATGTCTTTTTGACTCCGCTTACTTTAGTTGTTCCGTTCTCCCTTCCTACTTATTACATGCTGTTACGCTATCAGGAGGGCATACTTTAATGCAGACCAGGAGAAAGCAATAACACATATTTTTTAAGTACAGTAGTAGTGCAGTACATATTATTCCATATCAAAGGTTACTACAATTCCTCTTTTTTACTTTCTCCTCCAGAATAAGTAAGGACCGTTTCAGTATGTTTTTTGTCGACTGTTGAATGTCAATCATATTGGAGACTATAGATTAAATCGTAATTTGGTTCGTGACAGGTTCGTTATTTTCTGACTGCAAAAAGTGACGATAAGTACATGCAATTATTGTAGTGTGTGGCATTGTTTCATTCAAGGTTCAACCTACCGGAAAGTGCCAACACGCTAACTTGAAGCAACAGATATTTTAGTATCTATTCTGGAATCAATCTAATAAATAAATCAGGAGCTGTGAATGCAGTGAAACGTAAGAAAACCCTTTTTGTAATGCAATGCTCAGTTGTCCCTGCTTATATTTGAGTATGTACATGAAGTACATACTACCAGAGTAGTACATACTGTAAACACCACAGGACCACAAAATTAATAGTCGAAGCACATAGTTGGTTGATAAATAATTGAATACCTTTCATCATGAGTGTAGGTGCAATAATAGAAACGGGCCTTGAAAGCAGTTCACAGTTTGTGAAAGGATGTAAATAAATATAAATTATTAACCAATGACGTTCGTTTTAACTAAAGCCATAATAATATACCGTGCGTCAGGAGCTTTTATGGCTGCATTTATGGCAAATTTGTTTGTTTTAACCATTTTCATCCTGTTAATGGAAGTCCAATAAAATCCATGCCATGAAATGATTGAAATAAACTTTTTTTCCCATTTTGTAAAGTAGCTAGGATTGTGAAAATGGAAGAATATGAAAGCACGCAAATGCACAATAGACTCCAAATTGTTTATTTTTTCCGTCCAATTCGTTCAGTTCACTCTATCCCATATTTGAGTTCTTAGCCATATACTTTAAACAGAAACTTCCAGCTCAATCTTTTAACTACATTTTATGTTTATTTCTAATATTATTATCCACATTCATGACCACTAATTCGACAAGCAAACGCGGCAGACTTCATTTTGGCTCGCCGACTAATTGAAACCATGAAAAAATCGTATATATATATATATGTTTTATCGTTATTTTCCACGCTCCAGTTTTTATACAAATTGGTGAGTAAAAATAATTATGGTTTTATCTCTACCGACAGGAGAAAGTGTCATGTATTGAGTAAAGAATAGAATAAGGAAGCTTTTATTTCGGCACACGGTCATTTCCGCTAGATAACCTTACGGTTTTTCATACAACGCCTACGCAGCTGAACCGAATACATGCATTCGGCGCACCACATTCTACATTCCCTTATTACGTTGTCCTCGTGGCATTACACCATGAAATGCATCGTTATCTATCATGACCATATATATCAGTACAGTAGGTGTACATGACGTAGAAAACATGTAGTTGAAAAGGTTGAAACAAGGAATTTCACATAATCTAATATGAGTCATGCATGCATATTTGTACATAAATGTTTATTGTATATATAATTCATATTATTACCAAACCAGTGCATCATTGTATGATAAGCACAACACCAAATTTTGACTGACTGACAAAAGAATGAACTTTTTGTTAATAACTCTAGGGAGGAAATAAGCTGACTGACTACTCGTCTTCACTCCTCAAAGAGAATCCATATGTACACATATACAGAAATTAAAGGGAACAACAAGCGACAATTTTGTGTGTCACAAAAAAGAGAGGAGAGGCATCCATGCTATCACATATCTGGCTCCACTCATATTGGAACAGTGGGAGAAAGCAACAGCTTCCGATTTCATAAGAAGAGTGGAGGACAAGGAAAGCTTATACTGGCTCTACACACATGCTAGATACTAGAAGCTTGAGAAGTGCTGAGCTCTCAACAACTGTAGGAACATCATCAGTTTGGTTGTTGTCCTCTCTTATCATCATCGCCAACCAGTCAAGTTACGTTTATTGAGAACACTCTCCCATTGTTTCCCTGCTCCGTTATCACCCCACCTCTTTTGGATATTATTGTGTTATTTGTTTCGTTGTACTTGACAAGTTCTTCAGTATGTACACAAGCACCATAATTGGGAGTTATAATACGATCGCCAACAGTGAGCATCATGCAATGGTGATGAAGCCCCCGATTATTAAAAAACAGCCCCGAAAGACAGGCAGTAAGGATCTCCCATCTATTCCGCAAACGCAGCGAAGTACCAGTGAAGATTCGTCAAACTTTGTAAGCATTAACCTTCCACCCGATGCGCCACCCGTGTTATCTGGACTCCAAGTTTTAGCTGCTGTTGACTCTGTTGACATCAACCCTGATAAAAGTAGGTACGCATGATTTATAAATGGATGTGTGGATGTTTGTGTTCTATCCTGTGTTTCTTTGTGTTTGTATTAATGTCGTCTGTCATTAATAGCATGTAAAGTAATAAATAACTTTGGAGAAGTGAAAGCCGCAGCAACATGGCATTCATCCAAAATTCGGGTTCTGCTTTGCTTCAAGTTCATTAGTATGCATGAAATCAATAATTATGCTCTCCCATTTGGTGTTCTCTTTCTGTTTGTGCTAGATTAAGCGTTTTTAGCGATAAAAGAAAATAATATGGTGACTGAGAGGTGTACTCATGTAATTCATGAGGAAATCATTTACATAAACCAAATAAGTACTATATCCATATTTGATCGATGTTGACAATATGAAAATATGCAGTGGCAGCAATATATAATATACCTTTGTGATTTCTGCAAGTTCCGTCAACTGTCACTAACTATGTACATGCCTTACACATAAATACTGCATGGGAATGGGAAATTTTGGTAATTGAAAAAGGACTTGTTAGCAGAAGGAAATTGATTTTGCTATCTGGGAAAGTAAATGTCTGTCTATTATATGATATAGTGGTTAGCCCATATACATATATCAATCATTTGCGATTATCCAATCTGATTATGTGTGAATCTGACTGCGTTTAAATTGAAAGTCTCATTACATCCGAACCTTCTTATCGTAGTACCTAATGGAATGGATTCATTACAATTGCCTCAAGCTATTGTAGCTATTAGATTAGAAAGTAAGAACAAAATCCGGCAGCTCTTTTGTTGTCAGTCGTATCCTGCTTATTGAAAACCCTCCATAGAATAATTCTATATATAACAACGTTTTTATATGTAGAATTATTCTATGAAAACCTTCTAATGTTAAAAATTTCGGAAACCAAATGGAGGCATGCCTTTAATAAGCTCTTCAGATATTGGTTCAAATCGATGACGAATAACGACCTGGAAAACAGCAACAGAAGAACCAACCAACATAACATGAATCCAGTTTTGTGTATGGATTTGCTTCTTATCTTCTAGAAAATGCTTCAGTCAGTATTATCCCAAAAGTAGTAGGTACGTGTCATAGAAAAGAAAGTTGAAAGTGTTTGAACATAAATCAAAAGCATAAACTTGGTTTTTATACTCGTATTGCAACCAACGCTATCATCCTTTTGTAGTAACTTTTTTTCTAATCCTGATAAGAAGACCAGATTTCAATTCGAAATAGTTTGTTACCCGAAACTACACTATGACGGGGAAAATTCTACTTCAGCAAGTACAGGCATTGCATTGCTAGCAAAACCCTGCAAAAACCTCTTTATCACCACTAAAAGTTGCATTTTAGTAAAATTATTTCCTTTCTTGCAACATGAAAGTCTATACAAATTCTTTATGTTGAATTCAGGGATAAACTGATACATAATATTACGATAATATATGCTCTTATTGGTTATCTATTAGTCCACCATCGCTTTCATCGTTAGTTTTTTACTTGCTTCTTTCTTTGTAAGTTATGGGTTATTGTGAGGTTTATAGAAACTAATGCATGCGTTTCATATCTCTATTATTGTGAATGCCTGAATGTTTTTGCTGATGTTGATGTAAGCAGTAGATTTATTTGGTTTTCTATTGATTATTTAGTGCTTCCATTACTTTCGAGTTGAAAGTTTTTCCATGAAATAATTTTGCGTCTTTGAGTGACAGTGAGCTATTGATCGAGTTGTATAATGCATCCACGTAGTAAATGCTCACATTCCATCTTTTTCTCTTCTTTCAAACATCACCCAACACAATGTAAAATATTACTCAAGTGATGTGTAGATGTGTAATGTGATGTGTAATGTAAACTTGCCATGTCAAAGAAAAAGGAAGGAAAACATGATGGTGAAGGAAAGTGGGTAAATGCCTATTCTTTCTATATAATATTATACTACTAGGAACTCGAGAGCTTTCATTTTTCACGTTCTGCTCAATACACCACATCTTAAATGGGGGCAGTTAGTTCCTCTCAAGTAGAGAGATGTCAAAACAGACTAGAAAAAAGGAAAATGACTGTCTGAAAAATAAATACATTGCCCATGCTACATACATCTACTATACTATATGAATGGATAGTTTGTAAATGTCGTGTGTATGTTTGTACTCGTGTTTTTTACACTCGTTTTTCTTTATATTTCTCTTACCCTTATAGCTTACGCTCCAGAGATTCGTAGCGTTGGTTTTACGATAGATGGACCAGACGGAAGAATTTTATTTAAGTGTCTACCTTCCGAATCATCTGCAACAAGGCTGTTGGTATTTCAGACGTTGGACAATGTTCATGTTTTGCATGTCAAAACGGAGACTCCATATTGTTGCTCATGGTTTAAGGTAATGCTGAACTGTTTCCATTCCTATTCCAATTCATTGAAGAAAATTAAACGCAGCGGTGGTGTGATGAATACATTTTGCCTGTTTCTAATAATATTTGCATTCTCCAAACTTTTTAAGCCGTATATTTACATGTACACTATATATATAGCATAGCATATGCCATGATGGCTCTGGCACTTTATACAAACATTTACACATGCAATCACTCGCTACCAGCAGTCTAAAACTAGAATGGAACAATTCAACGGTGATCAGGAGCCCATTCAAAGCATGCATTATTTATAAAAGTACAAATGCAGCGAGAGATGATTACTTTTTCCATTTAGCGTTTTGCTCACTATCATCTTCCACATAAGTTCATACACCATTTGTTTAAAATGCTTGCATGACGTATTCTAAAAGTGATTGGAGAATGAGGTCGGCATTCCATCATTTCTTTTCATTTTATGTTAGACTATCGAAGCCAAACTTACGCTTCCATCCGGTGGGCAATTCGGAACAATCGTAAAAACAGCATATGGACCTTGCAAATGCGATCGTAAATTCGCTCTCACTTGTCACTTGTCGGAAAGTGAGAAAGTGCAGTTTGATGTTGAAGTACTCGTATCATCTTCAGAGTTTGTGGTAAGTTTTTTTTTCCAGTTTGTACAACAAAACCGCAGATTCAATATCTTTAATGGTTGCGTGCATTAGTGCATGAGATGAGAATACATGTTTTCCTGGAGTCCTGCACTCTACTTTACAATGATTTTCAAACCGGATCCGGAGTAAATTGCATACTCCATTCTTATTATAAACGCTTCCCTACGTTTTAGGCATAGCAAAAAGTTTATGGTCTCTTCTATCTATGTATATGCGTTCTTTTTTGGTATTTATAGGTGAAACAAAACAATGAAGAAGTCGTGGCCAAAGTGACTGCTCGACGGCTGGGTCATCGACGTCTCTACAAAGTGAGCTTCACCAAGCCCGAGCTTAGTCCTAACGTTAAAGCCATGTTCATCGTCTTCGCCATGATTCTGGTGCAAGATTAATTTTTCCATTTTCTCTTTTTAGAGTATATATTCATATAGTATATATTGTATATGTTATTATTGCTTAAATACCGCATTCATCTTCATCAGTTCTATGAATATATTTGTGTACGGTAGTGCCCCTTTAGGTAGTGTTCAAATATGCATACTATAATCTAATCTAATTCTTCGTTCACGGGATGCATGCACGTTTGCACAACGCGTATTTGTTTCGGTCCCACTAACAATCCCCGTTCCATTTTACCATCCTCGAAAATGCATAACACATTACACATAGGTATGCATAATATAACAGATATGTGTTAGATTATAAGTTTGAAGTAGTCTCCTGTTGAGGCACACACAAACACCTAACACTTTTGTTTTAGTTTTCAGTTTAGTTTCGCCTCTCGTCAGATACCATATACTATACCTATACAAATACAATACACACATATTATATTGCATTGCAAACGAAATCTCTCTATATATCATCCAGATACACACTATATTATTATATGTCTGAGCTTAAATGAAAGGAGCACATGTAAACTTTGTACTTGATCACTAATGAAATTTGAGGATATTAATTAGAGTACTATATAAAAGGAAAAATGAAATTGTATATAAAATTGAAAAACTATATATTCCAGATTTTTGGTTTCATTATCTGTTCTTTCTCTCTTTTCTCTCTGACAGCACATCGCATTTGCAGAAAAGCTAAACACGTGTTTGGGAATGTGTCTATGCTGTCTTGCTGGAGTGTGTTGCCCAACCTGGGTTGCTTGGTTTGCTTGAGACTCATATATAAAATATTATAATCTATCAGTATTGTATATAACGTATATAAAAAGTATTGTATCTTCTATCTGTGTGGCCCTGCTATTCTGCTAATTTTACGCTGCTACGTATATGTATATAAACTTTCTCCATGTTTGGTATAAAGTTTACATTGGAATTTCTTTATTAATTATTGTGCGTACATATGTGTATCTACTTTTATTATTTGTGTATATAGATGGAAAAAAAGTTTTTTATATACTGTAATAAAAATGCTACGCATACTGAATTTTGAGTATCCACCTGTGGTTTATAAGTTTCTCTCAACTGTGAATGAATTAATACCTTGCATTTACTTTCTCTCTACACATTGATCTTTTCCTGAGTTGGTACTACCTTATCCGTTTTCATTGCTACACCATGAATACCTTAAAAAAATCTCTGTGTCAGCAAACGCAAAACGTATTATATTATACAAAAACTAAAACTGTACATATATACTAAAAACATGTTTTGTGTACGTAGATTTTATCTTATCTTTACAAAAATATACTACATGTAAAAAATATATTTTGTGACAATCAATGAGCTTTAATATTCCCCTGATGAAACTTCATCTGTGGTTGTAGATGTCAGCTACTGTGGTCAGTATTACCGTACCGAGCCGATTATATTCAGATAATTGCTTGTTATGATTGTTATGATCTTTTTTACATGTGTCATAATGTGTAATGGTCACAAAACGCTACTTTAAGACGAGCGAACCATAAAAATATATGTGTTTTGCTGTTTAATAATTGTTATCATTCACCAGTATTTGGAACGTGTTACATTTTTTATTATTGATCCAAGTTTTTTTTATCGTAATCTCGAACGCAGTGTGCTTGCTTCTGTTCCCAAAATACACTGCTTCATGTGTTCAATGAAGATTATTGTTACAAATTAAGTACATACTATCTATATATTCTATGTGTTCTACTCAAGTTCAAGAGAGAATTGAATATCAATGTTTTTGTAAGTGTCGCACAAAAAATATCCAAACTGTAAGAATATAGAGAATATACGTGTCAACCAAACAATCAACATGTGTAGGAAAAGGGAAAATACAGAAATTACATATTGTGGAATTCGTCCGATGAAAGTAGGATGCTAATTATAAAAAAACGCAACCACACAATATTGCTGTTTATCTTTAGTACTAAATGATACATAAATGTTGTGAATCTCAGTGCACATTTTGTAACAATCAAAATATTATCAGTATATTGTACGTGACGATAATATTATAGCTGTTATATGTGTTGACCACTCTTATTCGGAAAATATAAAAGTAATGCAAACTACATAACTTTAACATACATCTATGTACTGCGATATTTTTCCATATGTTTTGATTAAATGTCAACATAACTAAAAGTGAAAGTAAAATGTAGAGAGATCTCCCGAAAGATGAATGCTATTATAATTAATATAATATTATGGTAGCTGTAGAAAATTGGTTTGTTATATTGTAGCTACGTAATTAATTATTATATAATTTTAAGTAATGTAATATATGCCAACTTATAGATATTCCAACTGCAGCAAAATATATACTATAAATGTGATCAGAGTGTTGCATGTACGTGTATAGATCTAGATGATGTTGTTAGCAGTGTAGTAAAAACTAGTCAATATATATATAGTATATGGAGTTGCATTAAGGATAGCCAAAAATAGAGATCCTAATTGTGAAGTTTTACGCTTTCCATTTTACTGTTCCAAAATGTCATTAGGGGATGATGCAATGTGAAATTCCAATAGTTGGAAAATGTTTGCTTAAGCTTCTACCCTAAAAGTTGGTTTATTTTTCAAAAATTGCCGATTTTCTTTGATAACACAATAAACCAGGGAATTTATGTTATGTAATTTCACGACTTATGATTTTTTGGTACTTTTCATATAATCCTTCTTGCTATCGGTTACGTTACGATATATGGCAGAGAGTTAACTGCAAGTCGAATGCATAAATGTTGAAAACACAATATTCCATAGACCTTCAGGCTGTTAAGCCTTCATTTTATGACTGATCTTCCGCTCTACAAGCAGCAGGGCGAAAGCATTCTCCATATCTCTTTTCTACTTGCAATATAAATTTTTATGGGGTTCTGCTCAATATATAAAAATCTTATTACGTAAATGCATGTGCAAAGATGACGGGCATAGTTTTATTACCGCTTTCGTGTAGGACCAAACCAAACCAAACTGCGGACACAAAAATGATGCATGAGGTCGAACAATACTCATCAGATGAATGGTCAGATATGGCCTCACGGAGCAAATTCAAATCATCATCGGCTCCCCTTCACATATAAAATGTGAGGTCTTTTGGAAAGCGACAGGAATTGGAGCTATGAGTATTCTAAAATCCTGCTAAATGATACAGAACCCCTATACAAACTTACATAATGGACAAAAAATGGAACTTGAAAGTAGCCTAGATTATAGACTATAAAAAGAGTAATGTACCACGGGAATATTGAAGGAATACTAGGAAGGAACGGAATCAAAATGAGCATTTCATTCGGTCCATTGCTCAAGCAAAACCACAGGGACTTTACATGCACGCTTGCTTGCTCTGTGCACCATCCTATATTCCTCCTTTTATCAAGGGACGACAGTTATGCTAACACTGGAATTTCAGAAGCGCCGAGCGAAGAAAGCACACAGGCATACCTACATATCCAAGCGAATGCCATTCAAAAACGAATAGAAAGGAGGCAGCGTGGCGTGTACGAGAAATGTATCCCTGAAGACCTCTTGCATCTTTAACTCATTCTCGTAGCTTTAGATCACGCCAAGTCAACTAGCTAACCAAATTACAA
Source organism: Orchesella bifasciata (assembly GCA_034697805.1). Classification (NCBI taxonomy): domain Eukaryota; kingdom Metazoa; phylum Arthropoda; class Collembola; order Entomobryomorpha; family Orchesellidae; genus Orchesella; species Orchesella bifasciata. The sequence goes on along the minus strand of JAQGAP010000351.1, from coordinate 19,592 downwards.
CGTGATATTTTATCCTGAAAAGCTGGCTCACTGAACTCAGGTAAGCTTCTATTATTTTGGTCTACGCAACAAGACCAAACCAATCTGCTGAACGAGAATGCGAGAAAAGGCTGACGTGAACTAGTCGTGACACCCAGAAATAGATTCCCACTTTAGAATTATTGCGTCAGAAACTTTGGAGTAGTAAAGCTTGTATACTTGTATTCAAAGCCTGAAACACATTCAACATTGGAAGTTGCTATATTATTCTGATAATGGAGTTTGCTGATAAAATATATAGACAGAACTTTACTAATAAATAAGGAATGAGCGATAAACGAACACAGCCTGTTTTGCATTGAAAGTTGAAACAAATAATTTTTAAGGGAAGCGTGTCAAGTATTAACTTTTCAGGCATTTCAAAAGTTTTTATGCAAGCAAGAACAGAATGGTTTATATTCACTTATGACTGGCAAACTCTTGGTTAAAATATGGAACCAAAAGGAAAGTAATATTATTATTGTGATTTGTGACTGCCTAAAAAGTGGCTTTATCTGACATTTTACCCGTACCTCTGCATGTCCCATTCCCATTTCCCCATTGTTCTTCTCATTATCGTGTTGAGTCATAGGGAAGTGCTCATTGACCTCCCACTGTATATTTCTCTTTGTCACATTATCCCTGTTTCTATATACTTCGTATGCTCACCAATAAAGGGTATCCCTAAACTCCCATAGCTCGTCATTACTACGAATAGTCCACACTAATAATTAACGTAATCTGATTGTTCTTTGGCACCATATATTGTTAATTAAAACGTATTAGATGCACAAATGAGATTGCCCGCTTCTGTACTTCCAGAATAATTCGTTTACTATATCTTCGCTAGTTGTTTCACACACAGCTATCTCAACGAATGTAGAGCCCAGTATGCTGTACGTACTTTTACGCTGCTGCCAAAAGTCGAAGCGGAAATTGCCTTCCGTTCATCATTATCAACATAACAGTGTGTACACGGGGACTTGATGTGCACATTCTACATTTTGTACATGGCAAAAATCATATTGCAACCCCAAAATGTTTTAGGTAGACGCAATGCCCGTGTTTTCAACTGAACCGTGCCATTATTACAACTGAGTTTATGATGTGAGCTATTATCATGATTAATAATCTCATTTTTGCTACAATGTCAGCCATCAACTTACTTCCACTCATGCGTCCACTCATCTTCCTCTCGATCAACTTTTCCGACTTTGTTAAGTGAAGCTTCTTGTTGAGAGCTTGCTTGTCATCATGACCGTATCTACTCACTCTCAGTTTCATTTTATTTTTCAGCAAAGATAACAGGAAAGAAATGAGCACTATTGGATGCTACATCATCAGTTTCTTTTTGAGTGATGGTTTTATTGTTCAATTGAATGATGGCTAATGGATCAGAAATCGATGAAAGTAATACAGATACATGATTTTTTCCTTTTTACAACAATTCTTGCAAGAGATAGTCAGACAGACGTCAGCATCCCAGCCCAACTCCAAACCTTTAAAAAACTTTTACGTCTATAGAAGACGATATCGTCATTAAGGTAAGAAAGACTAGGCTGTGGAATGTAATATCTGCTTGAGTTCTTTTGGCCGATCATACCAACAAACACACATTTACAATCACCCACTACTACCCAATTATAAGCCCTGTTTAAAGCATACTACGAATCGAAAACTCAGAGTTCAGGGTGTGATGGAAATCCCGAAGGGTAGTGGTGTTAGAAGGTCTGCGACGGAAGTACAATGGTTGACTCTTGAGTCTTTTGAGTCTCTTCCGAGCTGACAAATCGCTGATGGTTAAATTATAAGCTGCTTACGTTTACTTTTACATCCAGGTATTAAAACTCAACCATCAACGAAAGTCGTAGGATTTTCAAGAAATTGAAGGAAATACTACATAAAGAATTAATTCTTCGTAATTCCCTAGTATTTGTCCTACATTGTCTAAAGAAACTTTTCAGAAACCGAGAAATCCCTGGAGGTGACTCCGTCAAAGTGTTTTAATTGACGAGCTACCATGTTTTTAATTTTAAAATAGAATACATTTATTAGTCGTCTGAAAGCTATCAATCAATCTAATGGTATGAAATTTTAAAATAACTTTATTATAGCATATTTAACAAGATAACTACAAAGTGCAGCAGGCAAAGTACACACAAAACGGTAATCTTGCAATATTACATTGGGTTGCGTGTGGAAACTTTCATAGTCGAATACAACGGGTTCAAACTCTTGAAAATGACAACATGGAACACAAAGGCTAAAGACAAGCGTGTGGATTTATTTGGATGACACATCAACAAGCCAAGCTCAAAGGTGTATGTGTAAGTACATGATTCACTCGACAGGTATATATATACCATGCCATGAGCCATAACAATTACTTACGTGTACCTATTTTTAGTTGCGTGTAAGTACGGATATGGAAGCTTCTAAAAGAAGACAGCAAGGGATTTTTCAAAGTATGTAGTTAACTGAGTCATAAAGCACAAAATAAAAGTAATGTAATGTACAAGTAGACGACTCGACATCAGTATCAGTAGTGATAACTGATTTACTTTGAAATGAAAGCAGCTATATAATTTATTTACAGGATTAGATAGCATTAAAGTTCCTTCAATCACACGTTCTCATTTAGTTTACTGTAATGTGTTGTTAAAAGGTGCTTTATTTAACTCTGCGCGTTTTATTAACTCGTACGCTAACTCACTGTAATGGTTTATAAACCGAGAGCATGATTCCTTTATATAAGGACTGCTCAGCTAGATGTCTAGACTGCATTTTCCAACGAGCCAACTACATTGACGTTGTAATAATTTCCTTCCTGTTAATGGCCTACTATGTACTTACCTAGTCCAACTCCTCTTTGCTACAAGAACAAAGAACAGCTACAGCTTCCATTTGCAGTTGATATATATTAGGTCATAACAACAAAACAATGCATTAACTTGCTCTGTAAGATTCTATTCAAGGACACGGTTCTTCTCACCAATGTAATCATCATCATGTGCAACATATAATGAAGCACAGGACTTTAATGCAAACCACATGGCTTTTGTACTAAACAATAAAAGTTGACTTTATTACTTTCCAGAAAACGTAATGATGATGATTTGGAGAAGACGTTGACAACAGCATTCCTCCCTAGTTCTTTCGTTTGCGTTAGAGAGGAAATATATGTTACCGTTTGTTAGAACCAGTCCCATATAACGCTTTGTTTACATTAAATGAATGCATTAAACTCTTACATTTTGTTCTTCGTATATGGCATGGCAAATGACGGAAATAATAGTCTTAAAGAGAAGGATCATCGAATCTACTACAAGCTGAAAAGCTGCTAGGCATGCACAACTATTATTCTTCGTCTTCCCCAAAAGTAGAACTATTGATGCAGAGATTTTTAGCCACTTCAACTGGAAACGAATTATAGCATGCACATACATGATATACATGTAGATTCATTCAGTGTTACATATATTATGGTTTATCCATTGTTGTCATCTTTCTGGGTAGCTTGATTTGCAAGCTGAGACTGTCTACATGCTTCTAAACTCCTCGACTAGTTTGGCACAAGTAAAATAATACAAAAGAGTTTCTACCCTCGTAGTTTTTACAGTCAACAATCCAATCTTGAATTCCAGCTTCTTGTTTGTGTGCGAACCTCTTCTACATAGCACATGTATATTTTATAGACGACAACAGCCAGCATCCATATGTAAATTGTGATAGTGAATCTGTAATATAATAATATAGCTGTTGTTCTGCTGCGGTTCATGTACCCACATTAAACCATATGGAGATGATGATGAGATGAGTGTAAAAACCTGTCTGTTAGCTGCGTATTTAAATTCCTGATGATCATCTTACAACCGTGTAAATAATATGCTTAGGTATGTGTGTACGATCTGCTCTCCACCAACACAGTGCAAGTCAAGTTACTACAAAAAAAATGGAGTGGATACAGGCATATAGGTGCGAAACAATAGTATTGTTTCCACCCTTTCCTCTAGATATGTACGTAATATTCATGTATTATCCATTATCTTTGTACGTCAGGTCATATGCATATGACGTGACTAACAAATGAGTTTAAACCATCAACATAGAATGTTTAAAGGCAAAAGTGTTGAGATTTTATTGCTACTTCGAGTCGCTCAACGACCAGAAGTAAATGGATGGACAACAAGTTATATTTTGTGTTCTTGTTTCTAGCAGATTTTTCTCATTTGCATGTCATTGTATTGAACTTGAGCTCAAGTTTTCCACTAACGACAACTCAAAACTTAACCTATAATAATAAAGAGATTCAGTCAACTGCACTTAACCAAACTGCAGTAACGTGCCATGAATTTTTGTGCAATGTGTATAATTATACCATTTCATTTGTTAACGTGCTTATGAAAAGTATCAAACCGATAAGAGTCACGGACTCTCTACTTCTTTACTAAAGTTTGTTTGTACTTTTGGAAATTGTTTACTTTTGCAGTTTAGCTTGGAGCAAAGTTATAAATTAGCTACAAAAGGAAACAAAACATGAAACACTACTCCGCAATCGAATTAAAATCGTTAAGATTATATTTTTTGGACAACTGCTCCAATGATATGGCATAGTTTGCTTGGAAGTTTATGAATATGAAGAAACCGGACCATGTAAAACTTTAATTTACTCCTTAAAGTGTATATATGTTCCAATGAAAAAGTTTTGTAAAATAAAGTTTTAAAATTTGATTACATCTCTCTACGGCCGAAATCGGATAGTTTTGTAATCCCTACACCGTTGGCTATACCGTGCAGGTTGGAACAATAGAAACTTTAACAGAAACCATGTTGTGGTATTGTGAAAAAGAGAAACACATAGACATAAGTAGTAAAAAGTTGTTAATTTCACACGACAGCCTGAGTTCAAGGTTTTAGCCTGAGAAACTGGAATGAGGTTGATTGGGCTTCAGAATATTTCTGTAGCACGCTGCATCGTAAAACAGTATGATACTGACTAGTGGTTTTCTTTGCAGATGTAATGCTAATGATGTATGCAGTACAAGTGAGAATAATTACGAGGAACTAGTCTGAAATGGTGATAGTTTCATTTTACTGTGCAAATTTTAATAGTGTGTAGGGAATTGTGATGATTGCGTTGTGATACTTGTACATTACATTATAGCAAACCGAGCCTATGATAAAGTCTGCAGGGTTTTGGGGAAAAAACATTTATGAAAATTGTGTGAGCAAATTTCATATGAAATTACGTACCAGCGCGTGTTGTGTAGAAAATCGTATTATCTGCTAACCCCATTCCCAAATTGTAATTTTTTACCCGGATTGTCATCCTTATTTGAGACGCTGGTAAAACAACCAAATGTTCTCAATTTTGGTGGAAATCCCAAAAGAGTCACAATTAGATTTTACTTTTGCAACAACCAAGGACCTCCATGAAACTAGAAATGATGGGGGCGAGATAGCAGTACGAAATGTAGCTGAGGAATGTAATAGTAGTTCTCCGAAAGGAGATGCTTCTATTTCGCCAGCTACATCTGAACCAGGCTCTGAAGAAACTCGCCTGTGTAGCGGCTACAGTAGTATATCCACAATCCCAAATGATGCTAAAGCTAATGCTGATCAAAAGAATACTGATGCTATTCAAAATGAGGAAGGAAGTGGAACGAATTTTTCAGCCAACGAGGAAGAAGCCGATAAACTCAGCCATACCAACTACTTTGACTTTTTAGATGATTACATTCGATTTGACGTTTCAAGAACAGGTAAGCTTTTCCAAAGTGACTGGGAATTGGAATAATGCTTTTGCGGATGGCTGATTTTAATAGTTTTGCTCATATGCATGGGAAGAAAATAGCAACTCTACATAACACAAAATGATGTAATGCTACTACTACTACTACTACTCGCTTTGCCTTGCCATCCAACATCACTCATAGTTTTGAGATAATGGATGAATACAGAAATGACAGCAATTCATGCTTTTTTTGCTGCCTACGCGTTATCGCAATGAAATGCTTGAATTCGTGATATTTTCCGGAAAATATGATTTCTGGTGGTTGTAGGCTTCCTTGCCCTAATACTTCTTTACGAGTACTGCTCTGACTTTGATGGTAATGGTGAATGGTGGCTGCGGCTTAGTAGTGGTAATGTGTTTCTTTAGCTGGCTGACGGAATAAACATCTTTTTGCATACTCCACTAAAGTGCCACATGATTTGAAATGTGAAATTGATGACTTTTTATTTCCCCATTTTGGTATATTTTTTTAGGAGTTTCCTGTTTTTCTGGATATTCCATAAGTGTTCAGTATGAGGATGACTATTTGGTAGGAAAAGCTGGGACTTTGTGGTGCAACTTTTTATGTAATGCTAAAGCCCGTGTCCGTCTAAGGCACTACTGGGGCAAGTCCTTTGAGTTGGTGTACCTTCCTCGAGTTTCATGCATTCGGCCAAAGGTATATATAACATGACAAGTGATGCTCTTGCATATTTTGAACATGGCTTTACATTACCTAAATTACATGATTTTCAAGTATGTCTTTCCAAGTAGTATGAAACAGAAAAGTCGCTACATATTTTCAAGCTCTCTCAAAGTTTTTAAAGTGGGGAGAGCAGCTGCAAAATCGCATCTATGAATTATGTCCGCAATCACAACGTGCACTACTTGTTCTTCTTGTAGAGAGATGATTTGGTTTGGGTGCCCCTTTTACCCTAGATTTCATTGTCTATTTTTGTGTGCAGAACTGCGTCTACAAGGTTAGAATACCAGGAGAGGAGAATGAAATTGGATCCATACATTTTCAGCAGAACATTGTACATATTTATAATGCCTCTGAAAAATGCCTCTCGTTACGCCGGAAGCAGGGGACCAACTCCTACTCGGTATATTATAACAACTAAACGTAGACAAAATCTTAAAAGAAGTATTTCAAGGCTATCGCAGCATCCACACAATAAATCTTACATGTTTCGCAATGTTTGACGCAGCCCTTTGTTTTGTATAGATTAAAACGGAGGCAGGAGAAAGACTAGCTTCGGTAGAAATTTTCCGAGGATTCCGCGGTGATATTATGTATTACGGACTCAGTATTTTGGGAGACGCTTCTTCGACAGATAAGGTACTCCTGATTGGACTCACGATAGCGATGGTAGTAGTGTACTAATAAAAATAATGTTGCTCATGTTTTAGATTTTAATATATCGTGTTTCAAGACAAGATGTGATGCAATATGTCTAACTAACTTTTTTTTTCATGAAATAGGATATCCGGCAACGGGAATCAGAAATGAGGTGCTCCTTCATATGGATTCCGTTGTTTTGTGTTCTAGTCATTGCGCTGTTTACGATGCTTCCCTGGCTCTACTTTTATGAACGTAAGTGAAAGCATCAAATTGTATATTCCGTGCCCAAGCATTTATTAAGCTATGTGTATATGCGATTTTATATATTTTTATCGAAACAAATTTCTCGTTGTAAAACAAGTGTGGAAATAAAGCTCGTGGGAATGTAATCCAATATTTGAGATGAAGACATAATAGCTACACACACCACATTCATCTCATCTTTTGTAGTACGTTTGCATATTTATTTATTTTTTGTCTCATATCCCTTCTCTGACATTTGCTTATTTGACTAAAGTGAGTTAACAAAGGCCACACTCGGAGTAAAAAGCTTTTGATGTTGATGCATTGAAAATTACTAAGTTATTATTTGCAAAGTTGCTCCTAACAAACTAAATTATAGGGGTTTGCAAAAATTTGAGATGGTTTTGATTATATATAACGAGGCAGATTGGAGAGTACTTCAAGTACAAACTTCTTTGTGTACTTTTGTTGATAAACTGAAATTAGGCAATGCTTTCTTTCGTCATTGCAAACTTTATTTGGTTTGAACATGCTACACAACTGGCAGTTGACATTGACATACACTCAATTGCTCTGTAAGAAGAAAGTTTGCCATGTTTTCTGTTTTTAATGTACTCCAAAACGAAAGTTTTAAAATGAAGCAGTCATCTTTCCATTCCAACGAAATAGGAAGATTTCTATATAATTTGAAACAAAATGAGGAATTGTATGGATCCAAGTCAGAAAATTTGAGTGAAAAGTTAAACTGTCAGAAACAGGACTCTGGCGACCTTTCCATCATTGGGGTGAAGCAGATATGGAACAACGACATTGGTTGGACCAGGTAAAAAATCTCTACAGCTATTTATAGGTTCATGACTACTAAATTAAATTTGTACGCTGATCTAATCTACCGGACATGATTGGACATATGGAAAATATTTATTTGGAGAATGGAAAAACTAACGGGAAAAATCGAAAGTTGATAAAGAAATTTGTTTTCGTTGGTAGACGCCTACTGTGGATCGCATCTTTAGTAGCCTGCTGTGTTATTGTTGCATACTATGTTACCAACCGCCTTTTACTTATGATGTCTCTTCCAACACAAGTTTCAGTGATTCTAAAGCAAAATGACAGCTTGCGGCTGCCGGATGTCACGCTGTGCCCCAATACTCCATTCAGGTACAGGCAGTACATTTGTCAAAATGTTTTTGTTGTATGTATTGTTGGGATTGGGAGTAAGCCTTACTTCACATTTGGATTGCGTATAGTAGTCCGTGTTATCCTCCAACCAAAGCTAGGGCCCTCAGGTTTATTGAGAAAGATCGATATAAACTCTCTCATGTGACATGTTTTTCATCTAATAGAGATAGATGTCTTTACAGATTTATGCCATCATATGCAGCATCAAAGCCGCTACCTGCTAGCCCATGGCATTCATTCATGGTCAAAGTAGATTTAATGCATGATTCCAGCCATTCTCTTTAACACATGGATGTCAGAACACCGTCAAGTTTTAATTTACGCAAGTATGCTTATAATTCATGTGACAATTTTATGCTTTTATTCAATTTATCACACGATTTCAGGCCTGATAAACTGAGAGAAATGGGACTGACAGAGGATGGCCTGCCAAGTTATAACTACTCGGTTGAAAGTTTTCTCAACTTATCACAACTTTGGCAAGATTTATCCTCGACACACAAAATCATAAGTGCTGTAAGTACTAAAGATATATATACATTAAACATGGTGTGATCTGATCTGATCACACCACACACAAACTATAGCCATGCTCATTTCCCTTCAATTATGGAAGTGAAAGGGCTGAAATCATGGACATAATGTGCTCAAAGGATTTAACCTGTATCACCCACTGTTTTTGACTAGGTTTCACATGTCATGTATAAAATTTTAATTTTCCAGAGTTCTGTGAACTTTGTGAACACGCGTGAAAACTGGAAAACAATCTTTACAACGATGGGTGCTTGTATTTCGCATCAATACGGTTTGATGATAGAAAACTTTTTTTTACTAATACATTATTTGTTTGTAGTAGTCCGCTTGCTTTTCACGCTACACATGTATACTCTTGGTTTTGGTTGTATTGCGTGTCAACCATACCAAATCTTGCTTTGAAAGTGAAACCACACGAAAATAAACTCTCTATTGCACAAAGTGTTACACATATCACATCAGATTTCCTATAACAATTTCATTACATCACAGTAAAGTAGTCGACCCGTATAAATTTATCTGATGTTTTATTCGTCAATATTTACATACCAGTAGATTCTACACACAGTTGTAGTAACAGGATAGTTTATGAAGAAAAAAAATCTTATTTAGTTGCGTTTCTCACATTTCCCCATTCATTCTTAACAATAATATATGGAGCGTGTTTACAATATCGGTTCGGTGCTACAGATGGAGAGATACAGGCAAGTGGGCTTTCATTCGGTATGTCTATATCAATCAAGTGGAACGAGGTGGCTCACTCTAAACTTTGGAGTGATCTAGAAGGGATCAAAGTGTTCTTTCACGAGCGAAAAGATGAGCCGTTGACAGAAGTCGAGGGTATAAACGTTGCGCCGAGAGAGGATCTCAGTATAGCGATTCGCATCAAGGAGTTCAAAAGTCTGAATCGAAAAGAGCATCCCTGTATCAGTGACTTTCACTACTCCCGCTCAGTCTGCGTCAACAAATGCTTCAATAAAAATCTTCATCAACTGATAAAATGTAGGTAAGCAAAATATGGAGGAACCCAGTAGGATGCTCTCATTTTGTTGCAGGACTCCCCGTTTTGAATACTTTGTTAGACACTGTCAGAAATTTGATTCAGTGACGGCATGGCATCTGATATACGAACCAATATATATTAACTTGTTCAAGCATGTTAGTAGCAAGCGAACGGTGAAGTTTCACTCAAAATATTGGATCACACAAAATCCAATATAAAGTACAAGCTCCAGTGCATGGTTTCATAGCATCTTGGTGTGTGGAGCTAATAATTCTCATGAAATTCAATCAGGTTTCCTTTCATGTCTGAAGCAATTGGAAATTGGTGCTACCCTGCGGATGTGTACAGCCAAGCTATGAAAACATTTTGGAAAGAATCGAAATCTAATTTGGAACTGTGGGCTGAATGCGGAACAGTGTGTCCGATTGAATGTAAAAAGCTTATTTACACGCCTTATGTCGAAAGCGTGGTGGTGGCAGCTGAGGAAACTGTTGGAAAATTTAAAATTTATTTTCCGGAAATGTGGTAAGCATTTGAGTTATACCTTCTTTGCTTTGTACACAAAGATGGGATAAGTTTACATGGAGTACGCAAGAGATTATCTCTTATTGCATGAAAACTCCGAGATATTGATACTGCACAGAAAACAAGTCACAGTACGTTAAAGGCTGTTGAGTAGACACTTCACAATCAAGTACATTGAATTGACGGAACCAAGATTACATTCGGCATCTCGCTGTCTTCAATTTTCTCTCCCATTTTTTCCCTTACATTTTCCATGCTGGAAGTAGGTACGATAACTACTTATGTGTGTACCAAGGAGACTCTGGCATCTCTCCACGCCCTCACTCCACCGGTCTCCTACTCTCAACTCGTCTTCGTGTATACTTATGCCTGTTTCCATACAAGACACAATAAGTCCTTGGCTGTCTCCTCCAGCCTTTTTCGTGACCGATCATTATTTCCAACTGCTTATCCTTCTTTTTTTATTTGTTCTTGTTTTCTTTTTCCAGGTACGAAATAGTGGAACAAAAAGATTCATACGATATGATTGCATTTCTATGTGACGTTGGAGGAACATTCGGCCTGTTCCTTGGCTGCTCTGTTTTGACAGCCGTAGAAATAGTTGAGATGTTTGTTCTTCTCGTTATACGCAACCGTTTGGCGAGTCCACCTGGAAAAAATTAAGAACATGAAGAAGACCATTACAGTTATGAAGCTTTCAAGTGGTATTCAACCCACCACTTTTCGGAATGTACATAATCTTTTAGTGAATCGCCTTTTCAAATTGGTTCAATTCGAAACTGCTTAATTGGGATCCAAGCATTAGAAAACACGTACAAAGATTTGTTTCTTTGTAAGCAATACACGGAGTATATATCGTAATATTATTAGGTCCAAGACTTCAAGGACTTTTCTTTTCCTTGAGCAGTACACACAAAACAACGCATAAATAAAAAAAATTCCTTCCCACTCACTTGGCAGCAGAGCACTACAATTTATTTGTCTCAGCAGTTACAGATGCTCCGAAGTGGTACCAAAAGCATCGTTGACAATCGACAAACAAAATGTAATATGTATATCTAGTAGTTTCTCTTGGGTCATGAGAATTCAGTGATCCACTTTGCATTCGGGAATAAATTCACGCTGCACTGTCGTCATCGTCGTCAAGTCTTGTGAAACGCCAGCTGCAGCTGCCCTAGATAATATTGTTATGATACACTATTGTGTACAGTACACATCTCTCAAGAAAAAAAATATATAATCTGCTTTTGGTTTACCAAAAAATATTCATTAATTTTCTACGAGCCGTATGTAATATCAAGAATGTATACCCCTGATTCCTTTCTTTCGCCCACACTGACAGAAAGAGGTGTCGTTCAAACTCAGTTTTGTCATTTTTTCTCATAAACTAAATTAAAGTGCCATTACACACTTGAATATAGCTTCAACAGCTCGTATCGAAAAAATGGGTTTGTCTGTATCTCTTTCTCTGCTCTCTTTAAAAATCCCTTTCTCCTCCAGGGAAAAGCATGAAATTCTGATCTGAAGCAAAAAAAATATTGAAGTGAGGTTCAAAGATTACTCCAAGAAACCGATTAACTTTTGACCTTCATTGATTCGCTCAAGATGAAAATAGATTACTTTTCCATTTTATTCCCATTGTCATGAGATTTTACACGTCATGAGTTATCCTCATCCTAACCGATTTTTCATTTTTTGCATCATACATCCAATACGCTCACTTTCACTCATTCAGCTTCGTGCTCCCATATATAGTAACAAAGATAGCGATAGTGAAAATAGAAGGCTATGGAGCTCTCATCTCCCGGACATTGCTGGCTTTTGCTAGTTACTTCGCCCAAGCTTAGGTGGCATTCTGTCGTATAACTCCAATATAACGATAATTTGACACTCGGACTTGGTGCATGGGAGTGAGAACGTTGAAATTGACTGCTTAGAATTCAACGATTTTTGGTATAAATAAGCCCACAAAAGCTGTGCTGTTTCGCAAGGAAAATCCCGAGAGATACATATTGCGAAATAGTTGGTGTTTCTTTATGCCCCAGTTGTAAAATGAGAATCCCTTTGCGTGATAAAAGCATCTAATGTAAATGGAAATTGCAGAGTACGTATAAAACAATGTAGGATTTTCAAACTTACTTACGATTAGTTGAGCCTTCCTTTCAAAACAATTTAACTGCTTCGTTGGCCTTTGCCCAGATAGCATTTATCGTAGCGTATGTGCACGTCAAATGTATATTCAGAAATGGGTTTTTTGGAGAGAACGAAAGAAGAAACAAACCAAAATTATCATTTGATATAACAAAGTGTTTTGCTTAATCGCATTATATACTAAAGTGTTTCTTATTCTTGTATGTGTGGATGAATTCACGTGAAATCTTAAAGTGCTGCTCTACCTTCAATGTCAAATGAAAGGTGTGCATTTAGTAGCTGAGGATTTTGCAATAAATTTTTATGTAGTTTCCTGTCCTTAATTGAGAACTTTACCAGAAGCATGCATGAAACAAGCGAAACACGTACAACAACTTCCGTAGTGACGTGTGCGTGTACAGAGATTGGCTCCATGTGCTTATGCAACGCTTCTTTTTTTCTTTTCTTTTACGGAAAAACTTTGCTCATCAATCGTTCTCCCGGTACTCGGAATAATTTTCACATTTTTCATCTGCCACGATAAATTTGGTATGGAAATGGGACTATTTTGTGGAGGTTGTAATAAACCTACCAGTCCTCATTTCTCATCTTCTCTTGTTCCAACTTTAAACATACAAATAATAATAATAATGTTATGCTCAAAGAAAAAGGCTTCCAGTTAGTTTCCGCCGTGCTCCTTCCATGCCCTATGGAAGCAAATTATTGTAACAGTGGGACATTCTCTGTGTGAAGCACCATTACCAACATCGTCCTCTCCTCATCATCATGGCGGGGTTGGAGTTGGTGTGAGACTAACAACGAATTGCATGCAGTACCATCAATATCAAAAGGCAAACAGGGATTTCTTCTTTTCATGCATATTTTTTTGATGTTACGTTCATAGAAAGCATTAGCAGACGAACTGTTCATGAATTATTTACCACAAATTCACAAACACCTACCTCCATTTCATCCATGACAAAACCGCACCAAAAATGTAGATACATTGAAAGAATACAGATGCGAGGCTGGAAATTTGCATGCAACTCGAAAATTGTTAAAAAGAACAAAAAAACCTTTCATTATATTATATCTTCAAGTGGAGCTGCACAGCAACGAGTGGTAGTAAGGTTAGCTGGTGTCTACCACTTATTATTACTTTTACAAAGCCATTAGAATTGAAAAGGCTCTATGTCCTTTCATTAGTGCTCTTCCACGTAACTATATAGTCCTACTTCATATACCGAAACAACAAATGAAGCCTCATCCCTGGAAACTTTTGAAACTACTCCAGGATCCAACATGAAAGGTAGATTCAAACCAAGATATGACCAAGTGAATTGAATGTGTTATTACCTCTTCACATCACTTTTTATCATCAAGGTTATACCGTATGATTTAGCAGGATAGCGTGACAACTGGTGTATATTAAGTTATCTGAATTGCCTTTTATGTTATGAGCAATAGTTAATACTATTCAAATATAAGTTGAGCAAAGTGTGCTCAAAACAATGCATAATTTTGTAATACAAAGTCAGACCGTCATGCATCTGTCAAACTTAAAAGAGCAACCTTGTTGCTGATTAGGATGTCGGAGCAAAAAGTTAAATTGGGAAATTTTCCATCCGAGTATATAATGAAGGATGTGAGGTGAGGTGTGCCACTGTTTGATATTTGATATTGAATCAAAGCAATTTAAAAAGTGTGATATGAACAGGATATGAATGATGAACATTGAAATGGGTGAAAGTGTAATAAAACCAGCATGTAATTCTGAATTTAGTCGACAACTAAGGTTGAATTCATTCTGATGAAAATAACACGGGGAAGCTCTTTCATGCGGGCTCTGATGAATAACCAGTCTGCTACCATCAACCATTGCTTTATGTTTCTGTTTCCTCGTTGCAAATAAAGGAAAAGAAACGAAGGAAGTTGTCGTGGTTGGCAGAGCCTTTTGGTTTGCGGAAAAAGTTTTTTTTTTCGACAAGCTTGAAACAGTAGTTCTGATAAAGTAATGCAGAATCCGTGTATTTTAGGTATGTACAGCAAACCCTCAGTATGAATATTATGGCTGGAGGTCGTTTTCATGCAGGCTTGAGAATACACATGCATGTCCGTTGCGGGGAATGGGACCATGCTGTTGAAACGAAACTCCGGGCGACCTGATTATTACACCTCATCTCCGTCTGGCACCACACGAGTGCTAGAAATCTACACACATTTTCTGCATGCATAATACAAGTAATTTCAGTCTATGATTTTCTCAGTTATGAGCACTGAGTTAGTAATGAGAGGGGAAGGAAGGAAGTTTAGCCAAGATTCATTCCCTTTCTCTAATTTTCTCACACTCGGTCAGTTCATTCAACAAAATGTAATAGTTCCACCTCCATCATAATGCAATTCACGTCTTTTGTTGGTGACCTGAGTGGCTACATTGATGCAAACTTGGCAAATTTCACTTGTAATGAAAGCCTTTAAATGAGTGCACTCAAAGGAAAGTATATTACAAAATGTCTCTGAAAAGCTGTTGGCAAAGAAATGGCTCAAAAATTTCTTTTAAAATGGCTCAAAAGATGTTTCTGGCCTGTGTGCAAAAAGTGGCTACTGAATATTCTAGGACGACAATATTATTGAGTTATGTAGGAAGAAATAAAGATAAAACTGTACCTTCGCTCGCAAACTATATAATTCTATTACCACTGGATGTGTTTGCATTACAAAAGGCATTCAGTCAGTCGAGTTTCCTTTCTCATCGTCCACTAATTAGCATGATGTCTTGATAATTAGATTTGATTAGTTTCGGTGTCTAGCTTTTAGCTTGACTATATAGTGTGTGTAACAAATTAAGAATGGAATACTTGTCCATGTTATGATGCTGCTGCTAATTACTGCCTTAAATAGTGGAGCCAATATAACGGCAGGCGTTGTAAGGAGTCTGTTGCTATAAAACTAACATCTGTATTTATAGAGTATATCCTTAATATTTAATCAAATTAAGAGACTTTGGAATAGCTACTCTTCATTCTTCAACTTATATATTCTGACGACCATTGAAAACACAAAGGTTGAAGGGCAGACACTCATTACTATTCAAGTCCAACAAGATATGTCAAGCAGCGTGTCTGCAGCTTGTCATTAGGAAAGAAAGCTATTATAAGTTGGCTTAGAACCCTTGGCCAGAGCCAGAATGCATGTAAAATCTAATATATTTCGAATTTTTAATAAAACCCTAAATTTTTCGTGTGCTTTCAAAAACAACCAAAGTGAAAGTTGTCGACCCTGCTTTATTGGTGATCGTTTAGTTTTAGAAGAAATCTAGTCTCCAACGAGCTTTATGGTATTGTGGTACATACGCAGTTCAGCTCGTTCATGGAAGAGAACATAATCTGCTGGCAAGATGTACGAACAGACCACATATTAGTTATTAGTATGAGCATTCAAAATACAAGTGCTGCCACGGGCAATGATCGTTTTGATAGATGCGACAAACGACTTTCAACTATTTGATTAAGCCAACCTAGATAAGTATCTTACAGAAAGAAAATCTGCTCTCACCCCTGAAGGAATTCCAAATCTACTTATCAACATGTGACTATGCATGTGCCTGTCCCTTACAATTATTATAATTAGAAACATGTCAATATACTTATACAGTATACAATTTGTAACTACAAAAAGAACTTTTAACGATAACGAGGAATATATTTAAACTTTGTCTGTAAAGTTTATTCACAGCAAAGAATTTATGAAAATGAACGTGTGTATAAGAACATCTAATGCTCTTTATTTGTCACTCATGTGTTGATAACAAGGGGATGAGTGAAATGTGAAAAATCTACAAAAATGCTCATAAAAATAGCATGTTACGTATTGAAAAATACTTTCCTGAAAGTTCAGAGTCAGCCATCCTCAAACTTTACGGACAAGTTGCTTTCAATCAGCTTTATTCAGCACTTTTTTCAAATGTCAAAAGTGAAATGGGTGGCAAATTGACAGCAATGAGTTCACGCTACACTTTTTAACACATCTTACGTGTCCATGTTACGTGTTTTGCAAGAGCAATTGAATTTGTGAATATATATCATTATTATGCTCTAATAAAAATCAAAGAGTGTAAAACGGCAATGTATCGTGTAAATGTTTGTCGAGCATATAATGAGATTGGAGCCTGGAATTTCCAGGAATGATGACATTTGTTGAAAAAAGAAACTTCATTACAATTTCCTTCTTTCTCTGCCAAATCTATATACGGTTAAATGTACATTCATGCCTACATACACTAATATACACGACAAGTTTTCATTTTTTCAGAAAATTTGTTTACTTGTTAAAATGACATGGACGACGGGAGCCACCCACTCGCATTCCAGTTTTATTTTCAAAGAGGAAAGGGAAAAACATGCAAACAAGTATGAAAAACATTAATCAAATGCTAATATTTTGCTTTATGTAGAAATACACGCCACTCTTGGCATTTGGTTGGGTTTATACCAAAAAGGAAAGTACCCAAAGTGACGAGGCAGGACTATCTTTCTTTTTTTGCCCCAACGGATACATTACTCCAAATCACACACACAACTATCGGTTTGACTGTCAGTTTTTTTGGAGTGAACTTTTCCGTTTCGCCAATACAGTTTCTCGTCGGCATATTCCTTCTCATGATTTTTCCACTCATTTTGTCAAACAAGTGAAAAGTAATGAGAAGGAAAATGGAATGAAAAGTTAGGCGAAAATTAACAAGTTTCCTCTGTAAAGAAGAGTGAAAAGGATAAGTTTTAGATTTGTTTGGTAATGCTCACCAAATTTCTCTCCTCCGTTTGGAAGAGTTTGGGTCGAGAATCATTTTCATCATCATGTGCGCTATCACTATTATTTCACCTCCGGGCTTAGCTCTCTCTCTCTCTCACTCTCTGTAACGTATTTCAGGATTCCAGATGAAAGTTTAAACTTACAGCTCCTGCTCTCCTACACTCTGTGTGAAACTAACTTTAATCAACGAACATATAGAAACCATATGGATATGAATGAATGACTACATTCCAAGTATTAGTCTTACTGGTGCAAAAAACAGTAGTATTGCTCAGTTGCTCATCTGATTGGGAGGATGTGGTGTAGGCTCTGCTCTTTTCATTACTTTCATGTTTAAATATGCATACTCATCACATTATGTCATCATCAGTTGGCGTGGGTTTGAAACGGTAATGAGTAGAAACTGACATTACGTATGAATATGTAATTCTATGGATAAATGTGAAAGTTGCTGATATAAGTATGGAGGGGCATATTTAGATTTTAAATTAAAAATCACAAACGCTTTCCAGACGGAAGCACAAATTCCAATTTTCAGACTTCCTTCCATCCAGCTGATCACCACCCACCAGCAGGAATATGCAAAGCATTGTTAGATTTTTGGTGTGTCATAACATGAAACTTTCACTATATTTTCCACCCTTCAAAATGTTGTCAAATGGGAATTGAATTTTTTGAATCTGGCAATAAAATTTTGATACTTGAAGCTCAAGTCTATCCACAGCCAGTTTCATCCATACTCCTGGAGGCAGTCAACGTCAGACAACTTCTTGAGCTAAACAAATATGTGCCAAGTAGTGGTGCTTCCGGCTTTCACTCTCGCTCCACTCATCCGAGGGAAAAGATTGACATATAAGCTTTACGTGCACATTGTATACCCAATAGAAAGCTCTCAGCTCTTCCGTTTCATTAGCTACACACTGAAACTGAAGAGAGACGAAGACGAAAGCATTCTGGTCGTTTTTATGCTAAATCCAGATATGAGAATCAACCTTGTTTAAGACCCTAAACTCTCAACATTGATCAGTTTTCAATGTAACAAAATATGAAAAGTAACAATCTTGTTGGTACGAAAAGAGTAGAATGACAGTAAGTGTTTTGCATGGGATTTTGTTTATTACAGAAAAACATTAAAAATTAATTTATAAATCAATCTGTTGAAAGTGTATAATGTTCTTTGTTTGTGGATAGACTTGTTTTTTGTTGTGAGAGGGACGGACAAACGTCTATGCTCATTTGCTTTCATGCAAAAATCCTCCATTCAATTCTAGTCAAGGGAATATACGATTTCCATTGTGAATGTACGGATGGCTTAGTTTATTCTAAATAATATGTAGCTTGAGAAGTTTTTTTTGTAATCCAGAACAATGTTGTATGAACGTTAGCTTTGCCTCTTTTTAAATAAAATTCGTATTGTCATAGTCATCATATATATAGCAAGGCCGCTCTTAATATCCATATATTATCAGCCTTTTGTGTCTGTTCTACTACAGCCTCGCTATTTGCCAAGAACTACACTTAATACCAACTTTCAACAGCCTTTGTTTACTGAGGATGTATGTATGAACATGGAGAGAAGAATGACAGCTTCATTAGAATGTCGTTCCGTCCCATCCACGTAGGCAGCCATTATACACAGTAGTTTTGTGTTTCTTGCATTGAAATAATGAGAACACGATAAATGACCTTTTCTCCCTTCCATCATCAATAGACAAAACTACTCTTCAAATTTATACTCATTTCTAATACATTGTGTGATGCTAAGTTAGGTTGTAGATTTAGGACAAAGCTCTGGACTTGAAACAGAGACGCAAAACGAAGAGTGTGCCAACTGGATGTCTTCAACACAAGGTTGATATTTTAAGAATGTTTGTGCCTACGGATGGCTTCTTCCTAATATGATTAAACATCAAATTTCGTGTTTATTCAACTATTATCCCCACATTTTGTGCCTGGTTCCCTGAAATTTTAATTGTTATTGGATGATTAGAAAATGATGAAAAGACATGCTGTCGTAAGATTTCTCTCGC
>JAQGAP010000350.1:0-39593 GCA_034697805.1 Orchesella bifasciata | reverse complement strand
ATCTACGTATCAAAATCTATTATCTTGCAAATTTTCATCAAAATCGGAGCCAAAAATTTCGTGCCACCCTTGTGCCCTGATTAAGTGCCAGCCACTTTACTTTTGAATTTCTGTTTGTAGCGACGATTGTCTGGAAGAACTTACACTTCCAACTTGGAACTACTAAAGCATGGGTGTTTAGTTTTATATTTAAAAGCATGTTAGTTTCTCAATTGCTCAAAGTACATAAACAATAAAAATCTTTGTGCTAGACAAAGACACAGAGCTGCCCCACACCATGTAGAGTGGAGCAGCTAGCGTGTGTTCGCGATTTGTGTGAACATCCGTTTATAGCGGAAGGGTAATGTGCGTGGAAAAAGCTGGGGGAATTCACATCTTGCCTTCAGTCGTGCATCAACGTTCTCCCTGCAAACATACAACATATTTTATAAACGAAAGAACAGTGGCAGCTTAGTTAACTCTTCCTTACTCTTTCCGTTGCCATTTTGGAACTGACTACAGCAATCTGTTGGAAAGACAACCTCTTTCATATTGAGTTGGGATTGTCTTTTTCCATTTAAAGTTGTTTCGCAACGGCATCGCAAACAAGTATGCAGCCTGAAGCCATAATTTTTTCTAGTGCTTTGCTCATCTAATAACATTATGGACGTGCATTGCATGGCCCCTGCACATTCTTTCCATGTGAAAAACTCTGAACTAGAGAAAGAAAAAGTGCTAAGTACTGACTGTAAATAAAAATGGAATCGTTCTCAAGGAAAACGAGATTGGTTTGTTCTTGTCAAGTAGATTTTCAAACAACACTTAAAATTCAATGTAGCATTTGAATTAGCACTCCGACAAGATGAATTGGTTGTGTAGATTACATTTATACACAAACTCTCAGCCTCACACAGTCTTTGTTTTTTCACTTAGAACCTACTTACCCACGAACTTATGAATGTCTACGATACATTAAACGTTGCTGAATTATTCATGACATTTGTAGTGTAACAGTATCTCTATTAATCATCAGTTTACAGCTGATGGGACAAAAATAGGTTTCAAATGTCAGTCGCGTATGTGAATAGAAAACTGGAACAAAGGCTTCTTGTTAAGTTTTAAATGAAAGGCATGAATTGTTTTATCTCAAAGAATAATTCCCATGTTTTGGGAAATACATAGTTGCTTCCGTTTTAGTGAGTGAAAGTGCAAACATATGTAAATTGCAAAATTTCACTATAAAACTCGTTTCCATTAAACAGTGCAAGTTAAACAGTTTATAGCAGGATTGTTGCTTCGAATCGAAGGGAGTAAGTCTACAGGACATGTAATGTGAATCACTTTCCCCGTAAATCCGCTTCTTGAACTTAAATCGACTTCATTAATTTTTCAAACTTGGAAAAGAGGTTTATGACCATTTCTTGGAGTAGTTTATTTGGACTGTGATTCCATTGGACATTTTTACCTGCTTACTCAGCAGTACTAAATCGGATTGGTGGAAGGAATCAAATTTCGAGAAAGTCTTCATTTGAACGGTGAGTGAGAACTTCGTTAATTTCACCAAGTCGTAATGAGATTATATCATTTGCATTTTGCCCCACCTCCACTTATCTCTCTACTAAATCTTCCGTAGACTTTTACAAGCCAGCGAAGGATGCCAAATTAATTAATTAGATAAAACTTGTTAACTTATTATTAATAATTAAGTATGCAAGCATAGTTCAGGCGTTAAAGCACGAGCATATTATGTATACTAGACCTACACCAATCGAGATCTTATTGCATACTTCATAACTTTCGGCATATATCTAGTATTTTACTGCAATAAAAGTGTGAAATATCATATGAAGAATTGTGTAATTTTGATTTTCGACTATATAATGTTGAGGCTGTGGTACGTATCTCGCAAAGCGTAAAAACCCAGCAGAATGACACAATTCAATGTTAGAATTTTAAGGGTGTCACATATTACGAAATGAGTACAAGTTAAATTTTATTATGTGTTAGAAAAAAAAGTCGGAAAGAAATTTTTGAGTATCTGAAGATACATATATGAGCTTTACTTCCACATTTGACTTTCATCGTGCTTTTAACTTCTTGCATAAATCGTGTACATGCATCGTAGTTTTTTATTACATGCACTAACTACAGAGAGCACTTTATTTTGAAACATACATAGTTCTTGCAGAGATATATTTTATTTACATTTCTATAACTAGGACATCCTGTGACTCTTACTGGAACCAATTAGTGTCTGTGAAATTTAATACGGCTATCTTTCTTTCCTCTCCTCTTCGCTGTGACTGTCTTCAGGGCTATCATCCAATAACTCTTTCCTATGTGTTTCCTGTTGTAAACATCTCATTTCCAAATACATTTTGCATACGTCGCAAGAAACCACTATCTAACTAATTAATGGAACAGTCCAATGCTATGTGTTACTTTCTCAAGGCTAAATTGCAGTGTAAATATCATCAAGCGGTTCTGCAGTAATTCAATTCAGCATCCATGTTTCATGTGTGACTTTTTTTCAACAAAAATCTTCGACAGGTTCTACATATATTCTAGTCTACGTAAGAATGTAAAACACTCGAGTGCGAAGATGATAATGACGAAATGATAAAACTCGCAAGTATGAATGTTGCAAATTTGACTGAATTGGACTCGTTGCACAAGTAAAGTAGGTAATCACAATTTTTTAATGTGGAAAACTTTTTAGCTGGGGTCATAAGGAGCAATGCAATGCATTAAGTATTAACCGCACAGAACCAGAAATATGAAGACTATATTTCACAATTGACAGAGGTTACAAAGAGTAAACATTTCACTGCACCTATTTCAATCAATGTTGTTGTTGCATTTCGCATCAAGGTTTTAAGCCTGCTTATAGAAAGACTATCGATCTATGGCACACAGACGTGTATATTGCATTAGTACCGTGAGGACATATTCTGTAGCCTTTAGAATATGGATTTCAGCATTCATGTATCATGTTTTGTTAACAAGAAGTCTGCAATAAACTAATAATAATAATAATAATAATATTAACGCGGTAGTTAACGTGAGCGTGAGATTATAATTTCCGTCGGATTTTGAAATGTGACATTCATATAATATGGAATATATGGATATCCCGAGTTTTTGTTGAATTTAGAATACTAGCTGTAAGAAGGTGCTAGCATTAAATTACCAGACTGAACTCCAGCTAATAAGTGGCTTAATAATATTGTTAGTGGTACCGCTGTAGACTCGGGATCGTTTCTGCTTCAACAGGAGAATAACATTTTGGGGCTAGTTGAGACATGTGATTGTAAGTTTGAGATTTTGTTGTGTGAGCTATTCGAGTTCGAAGAGGTTATTGGGTATAATTCTCATCATAAAGATAGATGTGAATCGATAAATATTTACAATTGCATGTACTCACCAACAAATGCAGTTCAAATTAAACAGAAATTGACAAATTTGGTAAAATCGCCGTTAGCGTAGTGTTTAAGACTATCCTTTTATGCTATTAACTATTTATACAGATACTGCATCCAGTCCAGTCATCTAAAATGGCTCAAACTTATTTCGTTTTAATGCATACTTTATTACAATAATTTATCATTGTTGTACTTTCCGTGGAAAGGTCTTTATCGACCACATCAGCTAATGCAAATATTAGAAAGCATAACCCATAAATATTCGGTCGGACGGAGCACTCCTGCATTTTACTCTAACTCTACATTCTATTAGGAAAAGACATAATTCTCACGTTTAATATGCAAACAAAACACGTTCATACCGCATACCAATAACTTACTACTTGAACATGAACAATAACTGAACGTAAACTCATAAAGCATGTGTCTACTCCTATATGAAAAGAAGTGATCATGTAGAAAATAATTTATTAGGCCAGGACAAAACACGGGAGTAATTCTATTTTTTCCATCCCACTCACCGTTCCTGTTTACCTTCCAAATATAAACGATATGTACATTATCAGCAGTGCGGTTCCTCCAAACTAGTTCACTAAAACTGTTGCAAGCCTTGTAAATGCTATTAAATTACTGGTTTAACTCACCAAAAGTTAAGCAAATGGTGTTGAGCCTCGAGTTGCACCTTCAAAGCATTTTCCAGTTTATGTTTTCCTATTCTTGTACACAAAATGGGTATTCTGTGTAAGAAAGTTAAGTAATAGCGAATCCCGATAATGTTTTATATGTTAGTTTGTCGAGTAGAGTGGGCAAGTATTTGAGGACTTGTGACAACTGACGTGATGATGATGATGTTTGAGAGGTTGTTGAAGGAAGCCACTAAAGTTCCAGCTAAATTCAGCCTTTCCTTCCCCTCCTCTTTTGCACTGTCTGCCTTTTCCTTCCTTCACTTTCATGGATCATAATACACACACATGTCCTCTGTTTACCCTATATTTATGTATCATCTTGAGCAAAAGAATGTTTATCTATTTCTCAACGTTTCATGTTTGCGATCCTTTTTACCTTGTACATTATTACTTTGTGACAAAGTTGTTTGCATTTCCCCCATATTATGTAGGTAGACGGTGCATTAAATGTTATTTTCCCCTCCTTTCCTCCAGTTAGGTAGCTGAATCGTATGAGCTCAAGAATATCGGCATGGCTGATGGTGATGAAATTTCTTGTACGAACTTATGGCAGACTGACTAGATTTAGATATTTTGCACTTAAGATGACATTGTACAGAAGCGGATGTGGTTCAACGGCTTAGGTATATTATGACTTTAACTCAAACCATTAATTGAATTCAAGACCTACATACAAAGGTAAATGTCAACTGACAGCCAGCTTAGTTTTATCTTTTGCTTTTGCATAAATTATTTGTTTTCCAGAAAGAAACAAATTTTGACTCTCGTTTACTTTTTAACGTGCAGCTTAGGTAAAAATTTTAGACAACAAACAGGATGTCTGCTAATATACATTTCACGTAGTAAAAGCTTGTATTAAAAAGTCAACAAATAATCTACCCTTGTGTTTATGACGCTGCATGGGCTTCCAAAATTTTATGTCATCATTGGAAAAGCTTCTTATTTGTTAAAACGTATTCGGAGGATGCTACTAGTCTTATGTCGGATGTGTACTTACTTATGTATGTAGCATGTCATATAAGATCATAATATGAAGTAGTATTCTGAGAGTTACTGATGGCTGATCCCATCTTCTACTTACATACATGCGGCATTTATACTTAGAACTGGAGAGTCAGCAGACAAGCAAACGTCGAGAGAAGTCTAGGAACTTAAAATTGCAATTTATGACTGGAAGCATAACATGTTTCAATTTCCGCAACTTGTTTCAAACAAACTGGCAGATGAATAAATACAAATACACCGGAATAAAATAAAACTGATGGAAACTCTGAGAAACCCACACGAGTCAGGTTGAACAGGAGGAGGAGTAGGATGACTGTAAGACTAAAGAAAGTAAGTTGGTTCTGAGAAGGATGGTAGAATTTCTAGTTATTTCCGTTGGACAAAATGCGTTTGTAGTACATTTCCTCCCATTAAAACTTATCATCTGTCAGTGACGCCCTAAAAGTCACAACAGTGAAACTATACGACTATTGAGATGTGTAAGAAATGCCATAATATGCCATATATTTTGCAAGCCTTATATATTTTTTAAAGACAACCCTGCGGAGAAAAGTTAGGTTTGCCACTTTTAGTGTGATGTATACCGACTTGACCCAGAAAGTTAATTAGTGATCAAGATTTTGTTTATTCGAATTCGATTTATACAGACAAATAAAATTGTTGTAAGAACTTTCCCGATGTTTTTTTTTTTAAATTCAGTAGGGTATTTACTTCATCCAACTGCGTAAATATAAACTTTCACGGGTGCATTTTTTCGGGGAAAACGTTTACTGTTTCAGTTCATCTGTGAGAACACTCCAAAATAACGATATGAGTTCAAGAGTTTCCACAAACATGAAATAAGAACAAGTTAAGATAACAACTTTTGTTGCTGACTATGACAAGAGCAGTTATGACGGTTTCTTTTATAGAAGACTCTAGCCAAACAAAAATCTGACATATTCCAGAGCTTCTTTAGAAAGTAGACGTATCATTTATTTATTTTTTTTGCGTTGTGAAAGCAGCTCCCACTTTAAAATCAGGTAGACAACTCAGTATCACACAAATAAATCATTATCTAAATAGGTTACATACAAAAAAAAAGCTTTTGTATATTCACATCTTGTTTTTTAACATGTCAACTGTATATACGAATATCTTTTGGAGTCATATGCCGCCTTTCTACACTCCAACTCGTGAAAACACCCATGTGAGCCTCTCGTCGACAAACTGTACAGTTGTTGACAGCCAGCTATAATATAATTTTCAAAACTTTGGCTGCTGCAGTTCAACTCAACGTCGTTTCATGCTCTGGGGGCAAAGTGTGCTGGAGACGATTGCCGATTCTATCTTGGTAAGTAGGGTTATATGCACAAGTCCATGAAATGTGGGGACGCTGCCGCTGCTAATTGAAGTAAATAAAAACTTTTGCGTTGTAAATACAACCATCAACATCAACTGCACAGCGAGCTAAATGCAATATGAAACATGACAAGAGTTTGCTTTTATCTATATGTGCCATAAAAGACACGAAAGATATTTTTGAAATTTACTTTCTTTTGACGTTACTGTTTAGATACGAAACATTTTTGTGTGGTTCTTGTATGATTTCTTCTAAATGGAAGCTGAGTTGTAGCATCATTTTCAGTATGATGATTCATGAAAGCAACAAAAGTGTATGGGCTATAGTCACATTTATTCCTACCCAATTTCTGGTAGAGACTCCCAGAGGAATTATTTATTACTTTTTTTGGTCTGTGAGGTTTACTTTTTTGGTCTTAAGGTTTTAACTTAGTTTATATTTCATATAGACAGAAGACATAATGTTGTGCTTTCTGGATGAGGAAACAGTGGCAGTGGAATTTATAGTCAATATAGTGGCTAGAAAGACGAAGTATGAACTGGCATTCAATAGAACGCTGGCTAATAGCAAACAAAGCAAAAACCACAAAACCAACGAAGGTACTAGAGAAAGTGTACACTTTTGGAGTCCGACAAACAGATTGATGCACATATTGACAAATAACATTTTGGCCCTTTTAAAGATAAAGGTAAACATGTTCCAAAATTGGCTCATAATGTTTACTGTTTGGTATACAGTGGATAACTTAATCATATATACTTTGAAAATTCTATCACTTAAACTTGGAAAATGAAAAGCTGTGGAATATCAAATACATTTTAGTGTACTTAAGCGAATTGTGTCACAAAATTAGTAAATCTTTGTTTTTTCTTTAGTGTTTGTCGTTTCAGCTTGATGAAAACTTTAATTTTAGTCCAACCACTAGAAAACCTAAAAACTTTGAATTGTGTGCGATATTCATTGATCTGTCAAAGTGAACCTTGCCAATAGCGATCCATATGGGGTAGACAATCAGAGAATCGCAGTGAACTATCAAAAAACAACGAATCTTGAGTACGTTTGCCCTGTTCGACGGTAGGGTTAGATTTAAGTACACCTAGATGCTATATAAATGTATAGCAATGCATAAACATTTAAGATTATACCTCGTTCGTTCTCTAAGCTTTCTTCTTATATGTTATTTACTTCAATTGTGCAAGTAGACAGTTGAAAGGAGTGCCGCGAGGGGAACTAAATAATGGAATGCCAAATTTATTCAATGCCATTAGAAATGTTTGAACCTATACAAACGTATGAGATTCCTGTTCATGCATTCCATGATGAATGTGAGAGCATTTATCTTGTACGGATTGTTTAGACTTACTGTTCCCTGTTTCCGTAACGTGTACCAGTAGCTGAATTGTTAATAAAAGAAAAGAGGATTTTTATCCATGCTCCTGTCTTTGATTCAATTCGTATTTGTACATATGTAAGTGAAAGCTCCAGTTTTTCTCCACAGTCCTTGAACATGATGCTCGCTGACTTTCCTTGCGTCGATTTATTTCATAGCAGAGTTTCTTTTGTGTTTCATTGAGTGGCATGGTTGACTTTACCTTTATCGTTAATAAGATCTCAACACACCCTTTTCTTTTAGTGGGCTGCTCTAATCCATAACCTAGGTTTTATATTATTGGGCAATGAAAGATTTCAGAAAATTCGGCACTAAGCTTCAGGCGAGTGTTTAAATTTAAGTATGACTCATAGTCGAAATATGATTTTATGTTTACGGACACTCATTTTCTGACTCTCGTCCCACTCTTGAACTGATTGCTTTTTCTAGGTAACAATTTGTTGGTTCGAACCAAACGTGGAGGGCGGTCTTTTACAATGATAATGAATGTGGCTTTCACCACCTCGTAAAACTTGAGTGTCCACAAAAATTGCACAGAGCTGTGGTACATTTATTTTTCTCCACTACTTTTGACAAAACTCTTTCTAAAACCTTTCATTGCACTTGTGCCATTTGTACATTTTTGCCGACCATGATCAACTAAACTCCTTTTTCCATCAACATACAATTTACGGCAAGAGTAAATAAGTGTCATACATTACTGTATGGTTGCAAGTTCTACCGACAGTTATATTTAGCTTGGTACTTGGGCTACTGAAAAATGTAGCAAATCTAAAGTCCTTTCACCGTGCAGGAAGGCTGAAAAATGTATGGAGAAGTACAGAAAATGAATAGTTCATGTAATCATGACTAGTGAAAGCCGAGTATGGGAGTGCATATGAAAGCATGTTGTTGTTTGTCTAATGTAAAAATCTCGAAGCAATTTCGATCCCACCGGAAGAACGCTCGATGAGCAATCTGTCCAATTCTTCTTCGTCGTCTTTTAATATGTTTGAAAACGTGTTAGGCAATTTTATTGAGTAGCCGCCGTCGATATCGTTGCTTCTATTTATTTACGAAAGTCTTCTATGACGTTTTGCTAAAAGCTTGCATTATTCAATGAAAAAGTTTGCTGATGTGCGGAGGAAAGCATTAATCAGCTTTTTCTGAGAACAGAGAAGGTAATGGAGTTAAAAGGTATCGCTTTCAAGGACATCAACATGCTAGACTTTAGCTGACTTCTCAGACGGCAAAAAGAGGACAGAGCGCAGCTGTTACCAAATCCCGACGAAATATGAGTTTATTTTCATTTATATTTAAAACGAAATACTTCTTAAGAACATATTAGTCAGCACATCACACTCTTTCACTTTTGGTGATGTGTAACAAGCAAAAAAACATTTCGATAGTGTGTGGGTTAAATGTAAACAGAGCAATGCCAAAATGAGTTTCAAGATCTCCGGGAGACATTACCGGAAAGAGCAGAGATAAAGAACAAAACGAAAGCATGTGATATATCCCTATAAAAGCTTACCTACCTCTTCTGCTAATAGCAGGATGATCTTAGATTGACGATTTCTTGCGAATTCCTCATTTTAGTTTGAGTCCTCTCTTGTTTGTTTGCTTGCACCATATTGAGCAACCTGAAGGCATAAATACATGATAGAAAATTCTTAATCATGGCAGCTAAATCTACTTTCATTGTTATTTCAGCTTCAGTTCGTGATCTGGAATATTAATTCTTGTCTTTGCTCTCGCTCCACACATCATTATAAATCTAATATGGGGCTTCGTGAAGACATTCTGAGCTTCCATAATCTTAACTGGGAGTACGTGTGATTTTATGCTTTTCATCAGCTCGTGTGGAGCATTTAGGAGGCATGTGTGTCACTACCTAAATCCCTTCCATTTTGGTAGAAGCTTTCGATACGTCCATAATATAAAGCATCGGTGTTGTTTTATTTAGTGTGCCGCTAGGGATGCTAAACTCCATTTGTTGAATTGAAATTGTGTGTTTCCATCTACCCTGGGATTATTACGTATGAGTTTTCTAAAGATTATACCAAACAGGATACAAAAACTTGGGAAGGGCTATGAAAATGTATGCTATTGCTTCTAACGAAGGACAATTTTTATGTGCAGATTACTCTGCAATCCACTCTAACTGCCTGAAGATTTTATTATAGAGCGAAACAACAATTACATTTGAAGTAGAAACACTGCGAGAGCTTCTTCCTAGTTTGACCTGTTAGATAATTTTTTTTCGTTTGACTTTTTTCTTTGAAGATATCCCATTTATTCTACTTTTGCTTTGATCAAGTAAAAAAAAGTGTGGCTTTTGAGAAAATGAGTATAGCACGAAAAAGGAAGTGACAATTTATTTGCGAAAGCCTCTCCATCCATCCAAAGTATAGTTAACAGTGTTAACCAACCACTCCATGAACATCCGTTCCAATTCCATATATCCACCACCTTCGAGTAGCATGTAACTCCATTTCAAAGGAAGGTCAATAGGCACAAAGAAGCACAGAAACCAATTTTTTTTATACAAAAGAAAACCATGTACAATAAATGGTACGATGTCATTATCGGAGCCCTACCTTTCACTCAGCCATGTCTGGTTAGTGCATTTGTTCTTTGAGTCCGCCTATCCGTTTTTACGCTCATGAGTCCACCTCAAATATTATACTATGTGTCTTTAAGAGTTTTTTGAAATTTCGATCTATGTTAGCAGCGAATGCACTAGAGTAAATTGAATGTATCACAACTTTAATATACTTCATTCATGTACATAGTGCTGTTAAAATGCATTTTAAGACGTCTGCAATTCCCGAAACATTAAAAACTCTTACGTCAACCGTTTGAAGTTACCTAAAGAATATTTCCTCATACCTGCATTTGACATGGAGTAAAAAATGACCTCCAACTGGTATGTTTATTAGCTTAAAGGACTTCAACAATTCTTACCGCTTCATGTATACACTTTCTGACCATTTTTTATTTTGTTTGAGGTAATCTAACTAAGGACTCGTGTCATATAAAAGTCACAAGTCTCAACTCAACTGATGCTGTTGTCATTTTTCCTTTGAAATGTTCCTGTTTGTGAAGAAGAAATGGAAATTGCTAAACATTTTACTTTGACTGATTTTATGATGCCGATTGACATATCAGTTCACATCTGCACATGACAATTTCTCTTTAACACATATCTATTTTTAATATTTTGAACAAACAGATGTTATATTGGAGAAAAATGAGCTTGCCACTGTCAGTAAAAGTTCATATTATAATATGTATTCGCAGTAGACTTGTAGAAGATTGTGTAGATTTATGATTTCCAATCATAAATATTACATGTTTTAATTGTTTCTTGCGTATATTACCAGAAACAGAAATATTAAGACTATGAAGAATGATATGAACATGAGCAGCAAGGAAGCTATGGGTATGGAAACTTGTAATCCTGCACCACTCAATATCGCCATTCGAATAAATCTTGACCACTTGAGCATGCACACAATCTTTTCTACAGACAAAGTAAATAGTCTCTAAAAACAATTACGAGTTAGTTCGATGTATGTGCGTGTCTTTCCTTCTTTTATCGACCTGTTCACCGCTGTCATATCCTATTGTAAACTACTTTGCATACAATTGCTGCACTCACTCATCATCAGTCTCTGAGAAGTTTATTAGTTATAATTTGCATAGAACTGAAACTAGCTTATAATAAAATTTGAAAGTTTGCTATTCCTTTCCAATTGTTTTTTATTTGAATGAATTTCCCTATAATAGCTAGTAGTTGATACGTGGGAAGGGAATTGTAATGAAAATGAAATAATGACCCTAAACTTTGCTGAGATAGGATTTAATGAGTTTATATGATGGAACTATCAGTAAGCTTTGTAGGTAAACTATACAACCCCGTGGCTAGGACACTTGAGGAAGAAATCACTTTTGTGCACACAAGCTTCAAGTAAGCACACGTACATTTCATTCGCACCATCAACAGTTAGCCAAGTTTGAGTAATTTTCACCGCACTAGGAGAGCGGGTTAAGTTGCGGGAGAGTTGTGTGTAGCACACTACAATCACATTAGTGGTAAATGTTGGTGGCGTAATTCTGTCGCCCCATTGTGGTGTCGTGGTTTTTACGAAATCCTCAGGGAATTTTTTTTTACCCCGACTACGCCGGATATGAGGTAGCTAAACTTTTTTGTATGCATTCTGTATACTCACCAGTATCAGACTAGTCATCATTGTGCTGCAGCTTTCTCTAAGGGAGAAAAACAAGTTTAAGAAAAGTTTAGGATGAAACTAAGTTTTACTCCTTTGCTGCCACCACTTGAAATGGGCTACAGAGTCATTTTTGTGATTGAATTTGATCATTCAAGAAGACGGTTTTTGGTTACAGCTGTTTATAGTCTTAGATACTTAAAAGAAAGTATATGAACGCATAAAAATAATTGTTACTGGTGCCAGACAGAGCGGAGCAGAGCAACAATCCAATGAACTTATACTTCAAAGCTTTAAGTTTAGAAAAGGCTTTCTTTGATGGAAAATCATCGTTCGTTACGTCAATGATTTGACCGATGATGACTTGATCGCATTAGTGGCTCGGTTACGGACAGATTGCAAAACTTTCACTTTATACGTTCATACGTTTGCAAAATTCCCTTCACACAAACTCTAAGAAACCCATCCACATACGTAACTGTATGTAAGCAACATTCTCCATAAGTTTGCGGTAATGCTATCATTGTCATTCGCACATCCTAAAAGATTGAGTATGTAATGAGTTAAAGAATATCGATACAAGCTCACGTATCTTACTTATCAGATATCAAGCCAACCTGAGAAAACTTTTAGTCATATATTATACAATGTCAACATCACCTCAGGTCTCAGCCCCCGAGGAAATTCCTATGCTTACACGTAAACTTCATTGAAGGTGCTTTATAATTTACGGTTTTAATTAAAGCCTTCCTTTAAATATGACCGCATGTTTCACCACCGCGTTTAATTGTACTGTGTCACACGCATGAATATAAAAATAGTGCAATCATCTAG
Organism: Orchesella bifasciata; assembly: GCA_034697805.1. Taxonomy (NCBI): domain Eukaryota; kingdom Metazoa; phylum Arthropoda; class Collembola; order Entomobryomorpha; family Orchesellidae; genus Orchesella; species Orchesella bifasciata. The sequence goes on along the minus strand of JAQGAP010000350.1, from coordinate 26,724 downwards.
CTATATTGAGCACTGAAATTTGTATACGTAGCTGTGACACGTTCGCACATACTCATGACATGACTCATAATAACAAGCAGCCTCATCCGCCACCCACACACTATCGTAAGGATAACCTCACTTTGGTATTTTCGTTGCCGTTCTCACTCTCGTCAACAGAATATTCTCTAATTCTCGAACGTTTTTTGGCTTCACTCTCATTTGTTTTCACATGAAGATGAGTTCTGTGGTTAATTGAAGAAGCCATATTATATCGTATGCAGCTCAGCAAAACTAGGATAGTAGCGAAAAATGTAAACTTGCATGTTCGCTATAACCTTTTAGCCATGTGCAACAGCTCTCATGGAAGTGTAGCTGCGAAAAACTAATATTTTGTGTGCCTATACATTATTGACCAAATAGGTTTCGAAATATTATAACTTTGCCTTTGTAGTTTCACTACATTATGCCTGAAATTCTTTTCTGCTGACTGTTCTGAAAGATCATTACTTTTCCGGAAGGAAAGTCAGTCAATCTAAATGAGAGTATGTTGCCTTCCAGCTGAAACAGAAATGAATAATTGCGGTCGATGTAATATCGAGAATATCTATTCCCCTGTATGCTGTTTACCTCTGGAAAGATGAAAGTACTTTATTATTGTACTAAAATGTTTGGCCCATAAAAAACTTGTTTCCGTAATAGCTTTGCTGAAAGGGGGAATAAAAAGCAGCTTTCTCTCCTCATAATTCAGGGAAAATCAGTCTTTGAATGCAAGTTTACTTCATATTACTTTCTGCTAGCGTACTACAAATAAAATAAGGAAACTCAGTACCCATTCAAGTGACAAAATATGAAAGTCTTATGAACCTAAATGGGAGCTCTCGTGCAGGGAACAAACATAATATATGAATGCAAAACTATTTGTTAGTAAAACTCGTTTTTTTTAAATTCAAAAGCAATTTGCTTTTTTCAAACATACAAATCTTTATGGTATAATCTTTCTGTTTAGAAGAATTTCTTTCAAGTCTGTTATATGATGTGCATTTGAGCATAAAATGGTAAACGTATCGGAGTGGGAGATTAGTACGAGTTAGAATAGGCATAATTGTTAAGAGTATTTGTTATTGTGATCCTATACTTGCTTGAAAAAATGTTTGAAAGCAGAGAAAGCAAAAGCTGTTTCGTCCAAAAAAACAAGAGCAGATCTGATAAGCAGTACAAAAATTGCGTAGGTTTTATGCTGCTTTTGGGACTTGCCGGATAATACTCCAGTGCTTTCGGTATAAATAAAAGATTCTTAGCGAGACTCGTAACTCTACATTGCAGAACATGAAATGTGAAGCGCTTTGCCCCCCACCAGCATTCACTTATTGTAGACTTTTTCCTAGTAGTGGGGATGCCCATACAAATTCCTACTCCATGGAACCAAGCTTGAATGGTTACAAATGGTCTACTTTCATTCTGGATGACATATCCTGGCCATAACTCAATTCATGAGATGAAGAACTACATGGGCTGTGCCGTAATTGCGATGATGAGAATAACTAGAGCGATTAATTCCTGTTTTCCTATGTCGGTTCCAGAGCCGACTGTGAAAACTTCAATGCACATTAAATACATTTATGTACCTCTCACCTAATACTACACTAATGCCCATTTTGATACTATGTGTTTTGGAAAAGGTATCCTGAAAGAATGCGCATGAAATGAATTTTTAAAGTCAATGCTAGCCACAATATATTTTCCGTACTCTTACTTCAAATTTTTCGTTTTCATTCTAACATTTTTGCATAAATCAAGCTTTTGATCATATTACAGTTGTAGACAAATAAGATGCATTTACAGCAGCATCATTTTTAATATAGAAAAAGTGGTCATAACATAAATTCTTAAAAGAGTAAAAACTAAAATGTGAGTGATAATGGATGTTTTCTGTGTATAACATAATATATTTATATATGGGTGTACGAACGGAATTCCTACTGCTATGATCTGGGTAGTTCATTATAATTACCAGCAGGAAATGTCGTCCCACGGCTAGACCCCCTGGTGCGATTCCCGGCGAAGCTAATTTTTCATCCTAGAACTTTCTCCTAAAACGCACTGCATATTGTAACTCGGCTGCCTGAACAACAACAATCGGCTGTTCGAGTGATTGGATTTTTTATGAACTAAGAAAGTATGCACACATTTTGAGAATACGTGATCGCATAATTTGACATCAGTTTTTTTTGTTTAGAAACGTCTTCCTTTGGGGGCATCTGTTATGTAATCAAGAAATATTTAATGGAGCAAATAATGCTTTTCCGGATATTTGGCATACATGCGTGTATAATTGAAACCCTCCTTTCAGTGAATTTCATTTTAGCTGGAAAACATGTGTATTCTATTTAGTCAAAACATTTTTCAGGGCCATTTTCCCTTTCTTTTCCAGCTGTAAATAATTGTGATAAAACGGGATATAGCATTATTGTGGTGGTGGTAGTGGTGGTAGTACGGCAAGAGTAAAGAGATTGATGAAACTTTACAAGTGTGAGAATCGTGATGGTCCATTCCGGTTGCACAAAGCCCATGACACATTGTTAAATACACCACTTACCGAGAACAAAAGAAATGATTAACGATCTCCAGCTTGCATTATTGACATTATGATGAATAGCCCTTTTCTTTCCTCTGTTTAGGACGAAAGAGCAGGCGTTTGTCTCGTGAGACGAAAAAGAGGAGGTAGTGCTTCAACCAAGGAAAATAGTGAAGGATGATGATGGGATTCGTCATCATGCCACTCGTAAAATTGCATGCGCTCTTTGGTCTCATCTTAATGACACAATATTTCACACACGTCACGACGAGCGTTTCATTATTATCATCATCGAAATCATCGTTGTCACCGTCATTGTCAGACTCGCCGTCAAAATCATTACTCCTGTCACCTTCATCCCATTCTTCCTCCCAGTCATCAACGCACTTCTTATGGCCTACTTCATCACGCCAACATCATGCTAAGAATTTGCACTCACACAGCAGTGACGCCAGTCCATTTTTACACCACCACTTTCATCCAACCACCAACAGCAAATCCGCTCCGATGCTTGAGAAAGAAGTGCCAATAAAAATCTCACACAACTCAAAACATCAGAAAAGACACGTCGGAGGCGAAAATAACAGCAGTCACAGTAATCATGGGCATCGAGCGACGGTGGAGACTGGAGAAGATTCCTCTGTTGTCACAGCACACCAAGAAGCCCATTTATTGACCACTTCAAGCCCGTCAATCGAATTGAGCGTCAATAGCTCAAGTAGTAGTATCTTTAGAAGCAACAGCAGAACTGATCGCGGTGATAATAGTAGAGATGAGGGACATCGTGACTTCCGTGGCAAGTGTCGACACAAAACTCATCAACCTCCCGATATCTTTGAGTTAGATACTTGTGCTTGGTGCTACAAATACATAAGAGATGATTTGCCCACTTTTGGGTTCCCTTCCAAAAAACTCAAAGACCTCCCTTACGTTACTGTAGATCCTCGCACAAACCAATCGTATGTGATACGCACCCTGATTTTTAATGGGACTCGAGTAAGTAAAAAAATTATTTTCTTTATAGCTAAATTCAAATGTTACAGGTTTTCACCCTTGTTTTTGTATATATTTTTTTATTTCCGGTATGAAAAACTAGATGTATTCTTTTCAACATTTTTCACTTGAGATGCTTTTCGCTTACTTCGCTCAACCCTTGCTTTTATATACGTTTTGTGTACTGGACGATATGTTCAAAGCAAAAAATGTATCAAAAGAATCCGTGCTATGTATATAATACCTTTTTTATGTACTTACTAAAAAATTTAGTTGAGCGATTTCATGTTCAGATGTTTGTAGCTTCTTGCCATGTAGAAACGCTTTCATGCATTTAGGACTGACATGATATGACCTATCAATGATCAAACGTATGCTTATCAAAACTATTTTATCATACTGTTACGGAATAGTGAGCCCTATTCCCAGTACATTAGCTCTTCGTACAGCGGAAGTTGCTTTATTGTTCCACGAAATGCTGTACCATCTCCTGTCTGCTTGAGCTGACTTGAAGCCAATGTCTACGACGTCAACATTCCATTCCAAAAATTCTTGGAGAGACAGAGAGAAATGTAGTAAATGATGAAAGAACAAAAGAAATATCGACACTGTTTCCAATGCAAAAGAAATGGAGTCACTAACGCGAAAATTTCCTGTGGACGAAGAACCTTTCATTCTATCTGGCGTAAATGTTGAAGCTTTCAGCCTTTTTTAGCAATCGAAGAATGAAGGCCAGGAAATATAGTACTTTGCGAATTAAAGTACAAGTTGGGTTAGCTCAATACAAAAAAGCAATATAAGTCGGAACGAATGATTGCACACTATTTTATTTCTCAGGACACCGACTTTCTTTCTCCCTTTTTGGCAAATTTTCACATGAAATCTTTTGAACAAAAGCGACGTTTCAGATAATGGCGCAATAGCGAAAGTGGGTAACTGTTATGTGCCCAGAATTAGCGGGATATCCACCCCTCGTGTTTTAGATATGATACGATTATTATTGTAATATAAATATTATGTCTGTTGTGTCCGTCCCTCAAGACCTACAGTGGAAGCCAAGCATGGATGATGTCCCCATTCATTCCTGGCCAAATATGTATGAATGAAAAATGAAAGAGAAGTGATAGTTTTGGGTGAGATGGTGAAAAGCCAGCAGGCATACTCATTTATTCGCATGAGTACCACATAGACAAGCCATATTGCGAAGAATATGAGGATTATACCGAATATAAACGACCCTGTACTCAAGCATTCAATGTTTTCTTTCAAACTGTAATTTCATATGACCAGCTATAGTGGAGTCTGGAGAGTACACCTTTATCACTTTTTGATGTGCTGGGGCACGAATAAGTAGGAGAAAATACTCAAAGTTGATGTCAAAGCTAATGGCACTTGGCTCATAGCTGCACATTTCTTGTTTTTTGCCATACCAAAATGTCTTCAAACATCTTACATTGTAGTTACGAAATCCGCTTAGAAAATCGGCTTGTCCGCTTAAAAAAGGTCAAACTGATTTATAAACAGTTGACAACAAAATACAATACAAATTATATTTTAAATACGTTGTAATGTAGCCTATGATTAGGTTTAATATGAAGCTTATGCCTGCAATAGTCTTGCAAGAGTACAAAATAAAGCTGCAGTTGATCATTCGATCTACTCGGATGTCACAGCGAGTAATGTTGTCTCGTATGTAGTTTTATCATAATCTAATCACCAGAAACCATACAAGAGCTATGCCTGGCAAAATACAACCCTCTGCGCTTTCACGTCGGATAAAACAGGACAAAATTCTAGTGTCGACTGAGAATTTTGTAAGCTTTGAAGTCAAATCCTTTGTTTAACATACTTTGGCACGTGTTATTGTAACCTCTCTGCTTACAACTTATATAGAACTGCGTTGTTGTCAATCTGTCTAGCTTTTGTCCCTGGTTATCAAATCAAATCTTCAATAGCGAAGTATTCAAGTTTATTTTAGTTACGTTAACCCCAAATTTGACATTAATTGGAAAAGTCTGACAGTAGACCAATCAACATTTTGTTTATTCTGTACACCTAAATCGCAGCTAGAGTGCATTAAATTTTTGCGATTTTAAAAGACAACTATAAATTAAGCAAGAAACAAAGCAGCATGAAGTTTATAACTCTTGCTGTGCTGCCAAGAAGGAAAATGGAAATATGATTACGCATAAATGTAGATGAAACTAAGTTCTTTGTACGAAGACCTTCGCGTGTAGTGTACTACGGCCACGGCCAAACATCACAAAGTCATTTCTGCAATATGTCTAAAGTAAACTGTCGGAAATGGAAGCATGTAGCTTTGTAGCTGTTCTTGAAAACTTTTTGTCTCCCACTTTCCCTGCCGTAAGGAGTGCGGGTGGGCAAGGACAAGCAAATAAAAAATATGCATTTGTGGTAAATCCATACTTGTTTTATGGTCTTTCACAATAATACACATCCGGATGAGATAAGCTCGAAAACACATTACCACCTCGGCGTTTGGTACTCCTATTTATGCTTGCTTGAATTATTTAGTTGGACTAATGACATGACTTCCAGCTTCCATCCCTCCATGAGAAATGGGATGAATGAGTGAATGAATGAATTAGTACTTATTATGTATGCACATTAGAGCATCATTTTATTTGTTACATCGTAGCCAAAAACTTTTTCTATTTGATAGAGAACATTGTCTGCTGGGAATTAGAAAAGAAACGCCCTCCCTCTCTCTCATATTAGGTTGCTGTCAGTGAAAGTACACTCCGGTTAGGAACACGATACGATACAATACACATAATAGATACTTTTAGCTACCTACATTATAATCTTGTAGCAGTCGTCATGCTTTTGTGCACGTGCTATTTTTGGTTTTGTGAGCTGATAAGACATGGAAAGGAAGAGAAGTCGGTAAAGTGTCTACATTTATGGATAGGGCAACATTTTACTCACTGTGCATAGTAAAATGGTAATAATACAGTAAGAGGAGTGTGTATGGATGCGGAAGAGGTGAAAGATGATAGAGTTTAGCTTCTTGAAAGCAGCATTTTGTCTCAAACTTTTTTTTCCAAACCTTTTTCCTGCTTCCTCCTCTCTTTCTTTTACTTTCTCTTCCTTTCTTAATATTTGACACGTAAAGTGCCCTGACGCAACATTTGCTCAGTGTGGAAAATATAATATGCAATATAATACAGAAATATATGGACCTTTGTGTTCTAAATTACATGCATTACATCCCAACTCTGTAGAAATCTGTTACATGATACTATTTTGGAGAAAGGTGCTGATGAAATGGGCACGAAGCATTACTTCGTGGTCTCATATACTCTTGCTAAATTTCACCCGAGATCTTTATACCTTCTGGCGACGAGAGAAAATTTTGTTGGCAAACATTCAAGCTCTCTGTATGTAGCGGCTTATTGGGGCAAAAACTGAGATACCGTGGATGATGTATGCACAACAACCATTGACATATTGCTGCTTGTTCTTTTCTTGGCCAAGTGTTGTGTGTTGTTAAGCTGGGGGAGAAAGTTGGGTGTCCGTACGTCATCATGCTTTCATTTCTTATATATACAAGGAGATAATTCAAATAGAAAATGTGACCTTAATGCGTACACTTTCGGTCTTGCGTTAACTCGTTCCATTAACTCGGTGTGCCATTCCTTCACCCTAATCGTAATGAAATGAAGCGGCAACAAAAAAAAACTTTTATGAGCCGCGTGATGCATATAAAATAACAAGGGTCGGATCTTTGTGGCAGATTATTTCTATAAAGGAAACTAAAAATTGGCATGCAAAAGAGAAAATTGTAAAAAAAAAATTAAAATGGTTTCAACCACCCTAAGGACAAATCATTTTGCCCCATATAATATTTGACTTCCTATAGTAATCGGTATTTCTTTACATCAAGCACTATATAAAACTTGGGCACCTTCACACATTTGTAAGGGGATGCATGTATGTAACCATTGTCCTTTTTTATCCCTTTTTACATTTCTATTATCTTTTATGTATCTTCCAAAGAGCTAATAAGATTGTAGTAGATAGTCCATACTCTCATGAATTCACTTAGGATCTAACATTATAATAAAAATAAACAATTTATACATTCACGTTTTAAAATGGCAATTCCTTGTCTTTTCATCTTTTGTCATTTTCCACTTTCACGGTAGAGTGAAACAACACTGCCATTCGTAAAAATAGAATACCAGGAGCGTTACGTCTTTTCGTGCAATTGTATCAGAGAAAAGAGGCTTGAATAATTTGAGCACATTCGTCTTTTTTTAATTTGCATGCTTAAACTGATAGGCAACATTTGTTTCTAGAGTACACACAGAGAGAGCGAGGGAGTAAGTATGTACTTTGCATTTGTATTAGCGACCACAAGAAAAAACTAATCCCACCAATTGGGAAGTGAAAGGAGGTTTGTTACCGACAATGTGCAAGAAGCCGTAAAAACTCTGGAATATTGCATCATTAACAATATGCTAAGAGGCTTATACTCGCTTGCTCACAGCTAACTTTGCTTGTTAATGTATCTCATTACAGAGTACACGCGCATAACAATGCTACAGTTGAAGGCTTTCTCATGCACTCTTTGTCATACTCGTTATAAATAGATGGCAAAGAAAGCCTCCGCGTAACTGTAATTTGGGGTAGTATTACAAACCAACTTAACTTGCTCCGAATAGTCCACTGATCCAATATATAGGCGTAAATATATTGCCCTCACACGTACTCTTAGAGCGGTGGCCAATACAATGTACATATTATTAGATGCGAACCCACCACCATTTTAATCTCTTCGTCCACGAGCTAAATAACCGTGTAAAATTAATCGACGAGCAGGTTCAGAAGCGCAAAACCAACATTACGCGGAGCAGCACTCTCATTTGACAAAGCTGTTAAGCGCTGCTCTATGTTTTACATAAGCGGGTGGCAGTGGACGGTACAATTCGTTTTTTAATCGTTTCCTTTGAAGGTCGTTCCCATTTGTGTGACTTTATATTGAAAAAAATGTTGACGTTCGTGGGGGGACAGCTCTGTCCACATAAGAATAGGTGACAAATGTATGTACTTTCATTCCGCCAATCTTGACTTTCGCTCTCAAACGATTCTCATGAAAAGCTTCAACCGAATACATCCTCCATAACGGTTGGAAAGATCATCAACATTGCCTCATCGTATGCAGAACATATTTGACTTAATGGAATGTTAGTTAAGAGCCGAGCCCATGCAAAAATTAATCTTTCAAAGTACATTACTTTTGCTTTCACTATTTCTACTGTTGTGGACTCACGAGTTGTTTGTTGATGTATAACATAAGCCACTCGACCGTATCACGCCAACGCCAGGCTGTAGGCCTCTTTATCCCATCCACCATAATATTGCTTTAACCTCCATCTATATGAAATGTACGTTGTTCGCTCAATTTTTTGTTATTGAATACGGACACACTGGTTAAGTTACAGATTTTGGAAGATCACCTTTTCGGGAAATATGCCGGATTTTAGTGGGAAAGAACGCTCTTCTCTGCTTTTGCACGAAATATTAGTTTCGAGTGGAGAATGTTGTTTTTGCAATTGTGCACTTACGACAGATTGCTCACTTTGCTGAATGAATACTGTATTTATGTAGATAAAGTGGGTGAGTGAAGTGGTATTTTGGATTTTATGAACCGTCGCCTCGTAACTGGGGAAAGCAGGAGGCCGGGGAGTGAGTTGGGCTTTATCCTGTAGCGTCTGTTTGCCTTGATATGCTCAGCAGCTTTCCCAGTTTCAGCAGAAACACACTAAAGCGTGTTGTTAGGAATACATGTCTGCTCCCCATATAATATACCAAGACATAACGATTCATGGTGGATGTACAACCCATTGCAAATCATCACAGTCTGCACTACAATTTTCACAAATTGACAGAACATGCACTAAGAAAACAATCGAATAAATAAACGGAAGTTACATATGGTACGTAGAATGTAGTGAATGAGAATGAATGACAGGACAAGAAGTCCAGCTGGCAACATAACATGAGCTACATTAGAACAGTTTATTAGAAAATGATAATAATATGACTCTTGCTTTTCAAGTGTTTAGTTTGCCAGTCCTTTTCCCGTATGTAATGCGAATGCCATGTGATTTTGAGGGATAATATAGAAGGCTGATGATTCATCCCGATTTTCTATTTCTATCTTATTGTTCTCTTTCATTTGTGTAGATAATAGCAAACGTATCTGATCCGGAGAGCCCAATCTGGCAAACATTTGCAACTGAAAACGCAAGAAAGGACTGGACTGGCTGCTGTCAGGCTGCAAAGGAATGTTGTGAACGGATGGTTGCTTCATGGAAACACAATGAGGAACCTGAACTTGACGGGATATATGAGCCAGATAACATCACTCTGCCACTTGGTAAGTAATATGTAATAAATGCATAACTTTTGAGGAGTTAAGTGTATAAACCCCAATAGAAGTGGTTACATTGTATGCTCACATGTTTATATATCTACATTTCTCATGTATCATGTCAGCAGACGTGTTAATGTCAGACATGGGTATCAGGGAGTTTACCTTTTGGCACCATTGGAGCGTGAACTACAAGATTCGAATGAAGATTCTCATGAATGTGCATTAGATCTATGTACATTTAAACCTAGGTTTGATGAAGATAAGAGGAATATCCTACTCAATACAGATACTGATACTACTGGATAAAGCGCTCGATTTTCCTTTGAGAGTCTGCACTCCCCGTGTAAAGCAAATTAAAAGCACTTGAAAGAGAGAAATCCTCGCTGGCTACGACTTCAACACTTTGCTTTCTCCTGTTTTGTATTAATCAATGGTCGACACTAGGGTATAATTTACGGGAGAGGTGTATGCTTTTGCTAGAGAAAATTGGATTTATTGTCTTTGCTTTGGCCAACGTGCCCCATTTACAAGTCGGTGTGTCCTTCATCTGCTTCTTGGTATCTCACAATCAGTTGACACATGTGGGGCGAAGTGTGAATCAGGAACTACTCATGTGAATGATATTCGTTTACTGGACAAGAGAACAGAAAGCATTGCAGTTGGAATGACAGTCATTTCTTTTTCACGTTAAAGTAGTAAACTTTGTTTGTCCAAAAATTGTTTACAACCCGCTATGACAGGTTTCACAAGAGATCGACTTACTCATGGAACCCCCGTTTACTTCAGATTATATAAGCTCTGGATTCAGAGCGCGACAGTGGGAGAAATTATCGTTATTACTGTCATTGCAATTGAGGTTGGAGTCATATCTTTTACGCATAAATGTTAAACATTTTGGGTCCATCCTTTCTGCCCTTATAACTGCCAAAATAGTTACTTCACGAAGCAGTCTAAGAACCACAAATTCTGGATTCGTTTAAATCCGGGCTTTTAGCCATCGAACTCAGGTGTCTACTATCCATTCCAATAAAATGGAAAAATGGTTTGTTCATTCCGCTTGTTCCCTGCGCGGCGCGTAGTATATATCTAAGCAGTATACGATGGTCTCTGCATGCAGATCTGTTGTTATTACTAGCACTTCAAAACAATAGGATATCGACGTTTTCTCTATAAAATGGTTGTATACTTCAATTCGAAAGCAAAGACCTCAAGGTCTTGCAATAACCAAGTGGTGTATGCATTGCTTTATGTGCACATGCAATTTTTTTGCCAATATCCAGAGTTGCGTTTGTTTTAGACATTGAATAATTCATAACAGAATGGTTCGTTGGTCAGAAGCTAATTTCCGGATTCTAAAGAAACGGAACAATCTAATGCAGTTTTGGACAATGATAGATTTACTTTCTTCTTCCTCTATACCAATAATCTGAGTGCGTTTAAGGTCAATTGTGCATTGAATACTGCACTTATGTGAGCACATTTATATTGCAGTAGTGAAAGCTCCGGTTTCTATTATCGTTAGTTCTAATTCATTTTGTTATTTATTTAGCGAATCTTGCAGAAAGAAACATTCATTTTACGATTTGTATCATAAAGCCACTCGTTTCATTTTCGAGAGAGAACCTTCCGATGAAGAAATTATACACCTAACGAATGGCAATGAGATCTCCATGCTCAAGTTATTGGGATTTTTATTCTGACAACCTATTTTGAAGGGTCCTACATCCTTGCAAATGTTTTATTTAGTGAATTCAAGTTTAAGTAACAATAAGAGTGCAGTGCTATTGTTAGATGTGAACAGTCAACACAGGAAAATTAGTAGTCACTCATGTGAAACAATTTGATTACCTCCAAGTCAGACTCCAAGTGAAGTTTGGACGATTGCTTTATATACGAGTATACCTAGACAATGCTTTCAACGCGTACTTGGCGGAGAGATTTACATCTCTGATTGGAACTGTAGCATAGCTAGAAGTTTAAAAACCGTATGCTCCGAGTCAAATAGTGATTTCGTGAGATTTACATTAGATGAAAATGGAAGTTGTATGTACACACTGGTCTTTAATATGATGTACGCCAGTTTGTTTCGCAAATGTTCCGAACTTAATAAAACGGTGACGTCTATCATAGGGTGGCTGCCACTAGCCTCTCAAAACACAAGCTTTCGCTGTGCTGCTTTTGCTTACTCATGCATGGATACGATGATACCTGAATTAGCCTTTGGCATCATCAGGCCTTTTCCATTTTAGAAATGGTAAACAAGGCAGCACAGGATGTTCAAAGCATAGATGATCTTAGGCTTTATCTAGTTATAACAAATGTTGAGTCACGGCTTGGTGGTCTAGGGATTCTACCGAAATGAATACAAAAAAATGTCATTCAGTTCACCGAGATTCAGAAATCAAGGACGGCCGACGCTAGTAGGCGAAATGGTGTACACATTTCTCGGTACATATCTAATACATTATCCCAATTTAATGTGTGGAGGCACTGGCAAAAGATTACCTTCCATCACTGTGTTAATATTAATTCTCAAGGCTTGTCCTATGCCTATAGCGCTACTCCACACAATATTTGAAATGAGACCACAAGAAAAGGTTGGCTTTCCATTCATGATAGAAAAATATCATGTAGCAGCTTTATAGTCCGTTTTTTGTGAAAAGGAAGTTCAATATAATTCCTGCTTGGTGGTATGGTATGCATACATCTACAATAAAAGTGTACAAGAAAGAGAAAAGAGTAAAAAGGAGATCGATGAGATTTCCTATGAGCTGACGTGAAGCAGAGACCTGCTGATTTTCTTTCCAACTCTCAGTTGCCCCATAATAAATAATGGGAAACTTGGAATGTAGGAGTTGATAGCTTTAGACTTTATATTTTTTCACGGAAAAAAGCTGTTCACTTATTTGCTCATCTTTCACCAGATGGATATTTTATTTTATATGAATCCTGTGAATAAAGCGTGGATATGTAATGAACGCTTCTTCGTACATGCTTCATCATCTCAAGGTTGTGCGAAAAGAAAGTAGGAGGATGAAGGATGCACAAAGCATAGCAGGAGTGTGAGGTGAAAACAGTCAAAGCCGTCTGTGTGGGCTTGTTTTTCGTAGTTCATGTATCTGTAAAATATTCTTCAAATACATTTGTGCGCATAATGTGCTCCTGTCATGTTCTCCTTTGGGCAACTAAACAGAGGATTCAGGAAGGAGGGAGGTTTGCTCACATCATAAGATGTGTAGTTTATGTGCACTGAACCGTCGGCAGTGGTGTTAGAGATGAAGTTATGGGATTCCATTTAAACATCATTTTGAAATGCATGAATTTAGATTTCGATGAAAATCTAAATAATGCTCTGTTGCTCCACAGGCGAATTATGCAGACATTGTATAAATAAAATTGTTTCCATTTACTATACAAGGAATGCATGCTCATGAAAACTTATTTCTGTTAGTTTGGGAGACGACGCGCACATTTTATGTTTCCGTTTCTTCCTTTAATACGCAGGGTGGAAGGGGAAGTAGAAACAGCGAGAACCACCATACATATGAAACCAAACCACAGTCGACTTGTAGCTGATAGCAGCAGTCATGATAAATATCACGACCGAAAACCAAGCTGTAAAGCATTAGTCCATACTTTGCATATGCCCGATAATAAATATAACGTCAAGGTTGGAATATAATAGTTTTATGTGTTTACACCTACCTTCACCTAGATATTTTACCACTTCCTTCCGTCTCCACCGCAGACAAAAACTGATCATTAAAGTTATGGCTCCTGATACCTTTCAAATGCTGAAACAAAAAGGTGTCATAAGCTTGCTAGTCCTTTTAAAAACTCACAATTCACGGTTTTCTGCACATTCTCCTAGTTATCGCGTTTAGTAGTGTGTGTTGTCTGACGTTACGATGCTGACGCTTGTCTTGTCGTGTCTACTTTCATCATCAATCTATCCATAACTTTATTGTGCCAATTGTGCCGTGTCAGCATCAGCGTAATGCAAAAAAGGGTTATACTTTTGATGTTATCACGTGGACTGCTAATGCATTATCATATATTGTAAAGTAAGGGACTCAGACCAACCTCAGAAATTGCTTCTCTGAGAACCACCGTCTCTTAGAAGTCCAACGTGCTATTCAGTGAAATTACAAGTAATGTATATTAGGTGGAAAGAAAGCTAATATCGCCAACGTGGGTTTCTTTCAAGAATACATCACCGCCCTTTCTTTCTAGATGAAGTTGTCAATCATTTGACAGCGCTTTTCAATGATTCATTCAAAAGCTGAGAAATAAGTTAGCATGCACAATGGGTCTCCGGTCTACATATTGATAACATGAAGGAAAGCACAAAAACCCTGCTCTCGTTCATCATGACTTGTTAGAAATGCGTACGTCCTGTCAGGTATGCCTCAGTTGGTCTTCCAAAGTTGAAAAGTTTTTGCATACACTTTTTCCTTCCTATAAAGTTACCTACCTACTCCTTTCAGGGTTCTTTCATGAGCATGAAAATGCGAGCATGTACTTTTACTACTTCCTGTTGAAATGGGGGAATGGTTTTTTTCTTCATTTTCAGGTAGGTTAACTGGTAGCACACTAACGGTTGGATTGTTCCAGAACTAGTATTATATGAGCAACTTATGGGATTTTAAAACTGATCCTACAACGATGTAAAAATTCATAAAAACAATTTTAACACATCAGTGCTTCTTGAAAGAAAAAAAGTTCATGTAATATTAGTCTAGTGCTTTGATAACAAATAATTTGTTGGAAACAGCAGAAACAGAAGCTACGGCTGTTAGTAAACTAAATACGACTGGTCCCACCGAAAAACTTGCTCGTTGTTCCAAGCTACAAATATAACACAAGGTGTTTCTGACTTTTATAAGTTTAAGTTGATGAAATAATAAATTATATTTTACTAAAAAATAATTTACAGATTATTCTTTCAAAAGGTATGAGCACTTGAATTGCTTATGAGTCCCTTATATTTAGAAAACATAATTCGTTCAGAGTTTCGCTGGTGGAAACATTGCGGAAAACTTTGACAAAGGAAAAGAAATGATTATGCACGTACGTATAGCATAAATGTAATATTAAATATTAAGATTTTTAATATTTACATATTTAATGAAAGTGCGAGTAATCCAGCATACCGTTCCTCAGTTTAGATACCCATTTATTGCTTTCAATTTACTGATAGTTGATTGATGAATAAAATTGGAATATTTCATATAATATATCGTGCTAGTATATAAGCAACTAGTCAACGTTTATTGAACCACCTATGAATGGCATGTGCATGAATGGACGATGATGATAATGCTTACCAGAAATTGAGGCAATAAATGATTCACCTAATTGGAACAGTGAAAAGTACCTGGACAAATTACAGCTTTGTAGAATTTCAGGCATTAAAGGTTCATCTATAAAATTGAAAACATCGAGTCGTGTATTTTTATTAAAGCTTTATGAAATTTTAGACGACCACTCCTCAACATTCGCAGACGAAATTGCCATGATATGGGGTTTTAATGATTTTGGTGTAATATTATCAACGGTAATGTCAAGATACAAATTATCATATTGATGATAGGCATAGAGAAATGTTCGTAAAATACACGTATCAAGTAGACCATTTGTTTGGTCCAAAATCACAATAAAAAGTACGTGAGGAAATCCCTATCTGTAGGAAATAAAAATTTACTACGGGTAAATACACATCAACAGTATGTTTTTAATATATGTATAAGCAAGTTCACCAAGAAATTAATACTCTAAAGCAATATTAAATGAATTAGACTTTATATCGTGCCCCGATTCTTCACAATTATCGTACTTTACGTGACTTAAGGAAAAATCTAATAATCCGAGACACTTCGACGCATCATCTTAAGTACATGTCGCTACGCACAAGGAATAGTAATCAGGCCTTGGCAAGACTCAGTACATGATTTCCCTTTTTTTATTACCGAGTGCTACAGGAACATGAAGGGTTCATTTCATAGTATAGCAGCTTCATATTTTCCTTCACTTCATGCTCTCCGCGATCCACATGCCCTTATTTACAGAGATTTAAGGATGTAGGGATTGTATAGACTATTACTAAAGCTCAAAAGAAAGTGAAAACTCGTTCTCAAAATAGATTAGAGGCAGTGACGGAACACTGAAGAAGTGAAAGGTGACAATCTACACACTTTATACATTTATTGCTAATTGATAAATTATTTTGCACAGAATGGAACGAAGGTATAAGTCATAAAAGTGTAGTGTACGAACTCGTATATACGAATACAATCATGATTCCGAATCTAGGGAAAGTTTTTTGCTTCATGAACGAGTTGAGAGTGCAAAGCAAAACAACGTGAGCCGTAAGAGATACTTGTTTATCAAGGATACTAAAAAAGTTCCTGTTTCCGTTTAAAAGTTTAAAAGTAAACTGTAGATTAGTGGGTGAAGGAACTATATTGCATTCACAAAACTTTCTTGAACGAATGCCACACTGTTTTCCCCCAAAGACAAAAAAGGTTGCCGGCTACTTGCACTGTTCAAGACTTGGGCTTCGTAGTAGTGTTTTAGTGAGAAACTAATGGAATTTTATTGCAGTCGTTAGCATACTGAGTAGAAATAAAAATCGGAGAAGTACTGTGTGTATTTCAAATTATAGAATGCAGACTTAGCCAAACGTTGAGCTGAAGTGTAAAAATATGGTGGTTTGGCACGTCACACGTATATCCTCTTTCCGTTTATGGTTTTTTGCGTACAGCATGATGCCAAATATGTTAGGTTGGGATTAGTTGGGGTAGTATGAAATTGAATAAAATACACTTTGCTAAAACATCGATAAAGCACTAGACTGGATTGCTTCCTAAGTTTAAGCGATTAGAATACAGTTTGTTTGTGCCGGTTGTTGCTAAAATACTTACTTCTTTGGAAGACCTGGAGGCATGTGCATGAATTAGCAAATAGTTTATTGGGTTTGTTTACTTCCACGCTGTTTCTTGCGTATTAATTTCATTTCATGCGCAATTTGAAAATTACAGACATCAACTAGGCCAACAAACTAGGATGTGGCAAGACAGAATTTGTTTAGTTCGTTTTCCCGTTTTTTATTATTATTAAATTGCTGTGCAACTATACATTAAATTATATCCCCTCTCTTCGTCGTTTCCGTCGATGTTTCCAAAATTTATCAAGATGAGATAAAAATTGACCAACACTTTAGTTTCCTCCTTGCAATCCGCAATCTCAATAATGCTTTCGTTTGTGCCAACCATTAAATTCTCTCATCTACTGAAATTCCGATGATTTCATCCCTAGATTATATAGCCGGGCTAGATATACTAACCTAATGCTTTCGTAGGCGAGAAAGTTTTCGCATGTAAGTACGAACGTTGCACATCTTCTTTATTATAATGAAAATGCAGAGTAAACAAATTAGGTTGAAGTACAGTACATGTAATTATTTAACCAATACTATTTCTAACATTCCGCATTTCACCCCTGCCAATTTTCCCGTCAAGCATATAGTACTAATTGTGTTATATTACTGGTTTTAGAATAAATTCATAAAATTATTAAGGTTAACGTCTACAAATGAATATGAAAGCCTAAAGCTATGAAACCTCCAGTAATGGGTATATATTTATGTGAAAACCATATTTATTCCTGTAATAGTGTCATATATATCAGCTTACCGGGCGGAAGTGTCAGCCATCATAATCATAAATTGATTGGCATTTAGTTTCTTCTTTGTCATTTTGATACCACATTTCAATGCGTTATATAATCAGGAATTCTAGTAAATACTAAATGATATCAAATAAAAGGTTTTTACGACCAGCCACTCATTCATCAGTGTCTATAATTTGATTTCCCATCCTCAAGAAATGTCAGGAAGTTCCTTTCAAGTGGTTTTAAATGAAGGATAAATTAATGATCATTTTGCGAACGATATTGCTAGTGACGTGCTTAGGAAGAAACCAAAATAAACAGATTGGCTAAAAATTCGAAATGTATGTCCATTAAGTAACCGTATAATTTATATGTTTAACTGCACCCAATTTGTATATAAAACATAATGCAGATATGTTAAAGTTTATTGATGTTTCATTCATATTTTACAGAAAAAGAATGCCCACCCACGTGGGATGGATGGCAATGCTGGGACTCGACTAAAGCTGGAATAACTGCAATGTCCTACTGTCCTCGCTACGTTTACTTCATCACCGAACCTCCAACGTGTTCAAGTAAGCCTAATTTAACATTATGCGTATCTTATAGCTGAACGTTAGGGTTAGGTAATCGAATTTACTATGATTCTGCTTTTGTCACTGCTAAACTATTATGAAGCATCTAATCATCAATTCATCAGTGTAGACTAATCGAAAATGCTGATCGATCTCCCGAGTTTTTGTAAGCTGCATGGCAATCCTAACCTTAAACCGGCAAAATATCAAGGGTAAAAGGGGTTGCAAGGATGTGAATTTATATTGATAACTTCGTTATCTACTCGTCTACACTACACTTCAAGTTATGTAATTTGTTTCGGAAGTACACACTAGCATAGGAATAAGTGAATGTACTACTGTTAGGAAGATACTTTACGTTATGTGACCGACGAGTATAATCGTAGGACAGAAAGGAGGAAGGATTCAATTAGATAATTGAAAAATATGGCCTACTTTATTTTGACTGGTGAATAGTGTAGAGACGATGAGTGCCGCGTGTCGTAATACGATTGATGTCCTTCATTTTTCTCCCTCGAGTTGAGTATATCAAAAATGTATTGGTTGGTTGTAGAGTATTCGCAAGATTGCTGATATAAAAAAGGAGATAACGAATAGCTTTCAGTTACCAATAGGAGGATCAAACGACATTCAGTTTTCCTTTTCTTTCATTACCGGAGACGTGTAGCACTTCATCATTTTGTGAATCGTAAAGGCTGTAATAAGCCCTGTTAGTAAATGGCAAATATTGGCTGGTACAATGGATATTAAGTGTATTGTAAACATACATTTAAGGAGTATACCTACGGTTCGGCGAGGTTTTCTTTGAATGAAAAAATGTAGCAATCAATAAACTCGTAGATATTAAGCCAAATTCGTATCGATTCTTTAATTTTGTTTCTTATTGATAAATAACATTCATTTTCATGTTTTAACTCACGATCAGTTACACTTTGAAGCATCAACGAATGGGTGTTGTTGGGTGCTTGATATAAGATTACAGTAATTTTTCATGATTAGTATGATGATTTACTGATTGAATGTTATTAATAACTATAACCTGCCACAAAATAACATTCTGAGTATTACTAAAAGTGTTGTTACAAACATAATATTTCGTTAAAAGCCCTTATCAGCTTTCACTACTCATACTCATGTATACTGTAGTTGTATGAATGCTGAATAGTGATGTCAACAGTGTGATTATATAGATGTTATATTACATTTCCATTTGTGATGCTCCTACATCCTACAGAAGGCTTAGAGTGAAAGTAAATGATGATAAATGAGAGAAAAACTTCTTGACAATGAGCATGAATATCATAGTCAGCAAATGTTCTGCGTTTGTAACACGATATATGGAAGTCGGGTGGGATGGAATTATCAGATAACGAAAGTTCTGAATTTTTGCACAGCAAAGTAGCCATAGCTTACATAATAACATTATCTGATTCTGATGCTCGTTCTTAAGTCATGTCTTATGATCACATATCTATCAAAAACTGTGATTGGATTCCATCTGTCTAACTACGCACTACAACCTTCGAGAATTGAGTCGCTCCTAACTTGGCATGTCTCACGATGCCCCGCTTCATTTCAACTTACTGTCTCAACTAACCATTTGCTTTACATGCAACGGGGAAAATTACAACGCTAACTGGATTTATTTTCTTTAGAATTCCGTATATATATGGAATTATATAGTTTTCTCACTCAACTAAATATGTGAACGTTTCACTTCAAGCTGACATTCATTGTAGTATACTTTGATATATCTGCACTGCCTTTCCTCCAAATATTCTTATTAACGTGTTCTTAATAAAAGAAAACAAAAATGAATTCTGATTAATTACAACCAAAATTCTAAAACAACATGATAAAGTCCAAGTAATAAAAAAGATTAACGATAGCAGTTTGAGAAAACACTAGATAAGGCTACAAATAATATTAACTTTTTCCAAGAATTCATATGGCTTGTGAAAACTTTGACAGTCGTGGTATGGACATGTAGATGAAACATTTGCAAAAGGAGATTTTGGGAAAACATTGCAATGGTGTTTATTATTGTAATTTCAAGCCCACCCTCCCTGAACCTGAAAGTACATGCATAAATACATTTCATAATCTAAATATGCCTTGTTTTGAACAATGGGCTAAAATCTCTGTTTTTAGAGGGATTTTCCATTACGTTATTACGTCTGTGATTCAAACGCTATAAATTGGATTTGAGCAGTAGTTGCAAATACTTAAGTAGAATTTTTGAGGCTTTTATTATTAGCGTTATTTTCTCCGCCCCAGCATTTGGATACGTGAAAGTTTAAAATTAGAGTAGATTTGAGAAAAGTTTTTTGATGTGGAGTGTTCAGGTAGCGTCTTACAACATAGGTTTCCCGTTTGCCATTAGCTTTGAGCAGTGATGTAAAAAAATATTGGAGAAGTACAAACCGTCTAGGAACAAGCCACCGTTTTGCTTTATTACAAACGAAGGCAATAATCGACACGTACAAAAATGAAACCGTTTTCCAAACATTTGTTATTCTTTCACAGTAAAACTTTTCTCCATCTACTGAAATTTCAAGTGGCATTTATGTGCCATTTGAATGTGTGAACGAGAGTGGTGTGTGCTGTTGAAAGATTTTATGCATGAATGATCACAAGACAAAAGTGAAAATCCGGAGCTGAGAAAGTAGATAAAACGGCTGAGAAGCACATGCAAGTTTTATACCGCACTTAATTGGATTTGCCCAAAGTATCCATCCACACATACTCTCTCTCTATATACCTCAGTTTGAGAGAGCTGAGCTTGCAAAATGTATGAATCTCTTGTCAAATATGTAATGCGTAGGAAGAAGCAAATAAAAGTAAGTATGCAATGAAAATTCACATCATTGTTTTCTTTAAGTTTTCTTTCATTGGACTTCATTAAATATTTTGGTTCTCTAATGAAATCCGAATGTGCGGAGAAACTTTTCCTGATGGTCTCACGATCAGTTGGATTATTGGCTTTTCGTAAGAAGTACGTAATTACTAAAAGGTCGTTTTGGATAGTATAACACTTTTGCCACTTCTTTGTCAGAGAGGATTCAAGGAATGGGAATGAAGAGAAAGTTGCGTTTTACTTGGTAGTCATTTGTAAGTTGTCGACAAACTCTAATTTACGGGAAAGTTGCAGTTGCAAAAGTGAAAGCTGTCGTATAACGAAAAAAATGCTCGATGATGATTCAGTTTTAATTGCATTGCATGCTAGGTCATTATATGCGGGCTTTGTATGAAATGCAATACCAATTATTCTCACATTTCCAAATAATTAATATATATTGTTCGGTTTTGCAGTTCCGTTGGTTAAAGAATGCTCCAGCAATGGGACTTGGGCTCACCGAAATGGAAGGGAGTGGACTAATTATGCAGTCTGTGTTAAATCAACCGTGACTCTTCAACAGAATCGGTCCTATGTTCTTGTTGCTGCGTATGCAATTTCGATTGTTGCTCTGATCCCTGCAATGATCATCTTCTTTTCGTACAAGTAAGTTTGTGATTTACCTTTCGCTAACTTTAGCTAGCACTTTCATGATCTTATCAGTAAGTTATAATAGACGTGTGCCAAAAAACTAGTTGATTTAAAGTTATGAGATGCTTTTCGTTACTTTTATTTCATTTTGAAGTAAGTATGAAGAAATAACTGAGAGAATGATAGTTGTAATTGAAAGTGTAACCTATTACAATACTAATGTCAATCCGTAACCTCCAACACCCGGTGTTAAAACTCCCTACTTAAAATACACAAGTTATTTTTGATTGCATGTGACTTTAAAATGTTAGTAAAAAGTATATAAATACATATTATTTATATTATTAAAATTAAATATCCCCCTAATTTAAAATAGAGTCACAATAATATTAACTGTACTAAAAATGTACTCGAACATATACGACATATAACCTTATATAATATTTAAATCTGTTCGTACTTTGACTTCTTATCTAAACTGGCTGTGAGCTCATAACACTTTCTAACCAACTTCAAAGCAGTGTACACAATTGTGAAAAGTACAAAAAAGAAGCCAATGGTCGAGAAAAAGAGAAGTATAAATGCACCAATTCCCAAGTCAACATCCTCATCTTGTTCAGCCGGTGTAAGGGGTTTCAAACCTCCACCAGACACAATAGATCCAGAGTCCCCTTCTTTTAGAGCTTCGTCAATCATCTTGTTGATTGAATGCAAAAACGCTTCCAGAAATTGCAATGCCAGTTTTCCCTCTTCCACGTTAAGGGAGTCAGTTGCTGCAAACACGGCACTTAAATCTGTGTTTGGATCCTCAACAAATTGGTTAAAGAGAGAAACCCTTTCTTCCATCATCTTGAGAATCACGATCGCGGACGCAACATGATGAACATCCTCCCGGAAAATTAGCTCGTCTTCTCGAGTAGCTTGCTTTGAACCAACTTTACGTGCTAAAGTGACTGGCCACGATGCGTCTTCTTTTTCTCTCATTTGGATGTATTCTGTGTGTACTTCCAATAGCTTCACCAAAATGTCCATATCAAGAGTTGCCTTCAGTACCTTCAACTGGTCTTCCGTGGCTACTGCCGTGTCCAATGTTGGTTGCTCTTCCGTCTCATTTTTCGAGTTCAATGTTGTCTCTACGGTGGAGCGGAAATCAGATACAAATGGATGCTTATCAAAGTCGTCTTGCAGTGATTGGAGGTCATAGTCTTCCAAGTCTAGATTCAACAAGTTAGCCGCTGGCCAGGAATGTGTAATTGGTACCAGGAGTGAGAACAAAATTGTTCCCAAGAAGATTTGCTTGTCATTCGTCATTGTTTCTGGCAGCTGTAAAAAAAGTCAAAAATATTAATATTGAATGTGTACGCAAACGAAGCCACCGCCGTTTATTTTCTCATTCCTATAAATATATTAACGTCGCAGATAAAAGATACATAACATAAATAATACCAAAACTGTTAAAACATGTAATTCAAAAATGCGTCGGGTGTGAACTTACTTATCGCTAGTTACTGTTTGTCTCGTTTGGTTTGGTTTTTTCCAATGATTCAAAAATCCGAGAAGAACTGGAGCACCGGAATCAACAATTGAACCTTGCTTACAAGAGCAATGTTTCAGGCGAACTGAAATCAAACGTGGTTGATAAAACGATTGTGAATGTAAATTCTCAAGCAATAACTTTTGCCCACTTCAACCAAGTCAGCATAATTTTTAACTGCACTGGTTCACATTTCTTCAAATGGTTGTCGAAAAATGTATGCATAAAAAGAATATCCAAATGCAATGAGTATGACACTGCACATTAATGTCTTTATTTTTGTACTTCATGAATGTCTGCATGGAATATCATGAGCACTGTATATTATATGTGGCATTAGAATAAATATAAGGTTATGCAGATGGCTGCATTATTATTTAGGTACTAAATGGTATCGCATCATTTGCATTTGTACCCTACTCAATGTATCATGTTCGAGGAACTGTCAATGCAACACGTTAAGTTGAACGTGGTCAACATTTATACAGTTTCTTGTTTCTTTTAAAACTTAAACTTTCTTGAAAGAGATTCTTTCTGATGATGATACTTTGTACACCATAAAATATTAAGTTAAAGCATTATGGTAAAGAAGTGACGATGATGGGTTGTTTTAAGGTACTATTCCCAATAACAAAGTCGCCTTTTCCAAGTTCTTTTCAAGCAGTATGACTCATTCTGTGGATGGGACTTTGTATGAATGCCCGACCATAAATACGATATGTAAAAATAAACTGAAATGGAAATACCACCTCGACAGCAACTTTACTCACATTCACAAGGACTTTGACGTACGGAAGACCAAAACGCTAAGTATGCACATTTGTCCATAGGCCACAGTTCAATTATGCTTAAGCACAAATCTTAAGTATTTGTCACATGCATTTCGTTGTGTGAGCAATATTATGCGCTTTCAGAAGTTGATTACTATGAGTAGTAATAAGATATGTTGTATCGTAATGTGTAAAAAATAAGATAACGATTTATGTCAATATTATGAGTAACACATAAATATGTGTTTTGAAAATATGAGTTTATATATCCTTGTCCTTCATCAGCATTATATTTACATAAAAATTTTAAAAACGTTATAAATGCATCTCATAAAAACTAAAGCGATTAGCTACAACCAAATGACTAAAAGTTAACACACTTTCTGTTAATTCCATGTAATATATAGGCAACTGAGGGTCCATAGGATTATACTCCATCAAAATTTCTTCTTTTCCCTAATTCTCAACGCACTACTAGTCATCATATTCAAGACGTTGGTAATGATGAGTGAATCAAATGAAACAACCTCAACTGTCTCAAACTCAGTTGTTAGTCAGGCAAGTAAACATTGAATGCTCCACAAAATATTTAAATGCTGGATATTCCACAATCTACATATTATACAAATGTGACATGCTATCAGCAACAAAAATACCGTTGATTCTGAAATTTATCAGAATGTTGAAGAAGCAATATTTTAAGTACATTCTAGAAAATGGATGGAATGAGTTCCAGGAATGCTTTTGCATGCAGTCATATTTCCACAAAGTCTAACTGATTACAACTTATTTCACAAACTTGCAGAATAGCATTGCTTGCCGACTCTTGTTAATATCGACAAAGTATTCAAGGATGACCAACTATATGTGGATGCTAAGTGAAGGATTCTATTTGCACAAACTCATCGCTGCTGCCTTCGCTGAACAGAAGTCCCTGCTTGTTTTCTACTTGATTGGATGGGGTAAGCTGATATGCAAAGCTAGTCAGCCCTACGGCTTCCCGTTTATTTGTTCCAATGCCAAATAATATGTATCTACCAATTGTAAAGATTAGTTGCATAATTGGGGCAATGCAATGTAGTATGTTAGCATATGAAGACTTATGACAGCTCATATTGGCCTTTTTGTTAACACAACGATAAATTCAGAATTGTGATTTTCGTTATTTATTTATTTTCAGTGTTTCCCTTGTTCCCCGTTGCATTCTACGCTGGATTCAGAATTCTAGCAGCAAATGACAAATGCTGGGTTGTGCCAAAGGACGAATGGGAATGGGCATTGAATGGTCCAAGCCTACTCAGCTTATTGGTATGATGATGAAAAGCCAGTCAAAGACTCGTTTGTTTGATACGTTCTCTGGATTTATGATAAATATCCACTATCCATTGAAAGAGGACATTGAATTGGGCTTTGTGAACAAAACAAGGCACATGGCCTTTCCAAACTTAATAAACTTGGGCGACTGACTCAACTCACTGACAAGTTATCACAAAATGAATGCAGATTAAATTGTTTTCAATATACATGTATATAGATGTTTGGAAGGGTAATCATTTTGAGGTGATGGAAGCATTTTTGTTCAGTGTGTAACCACTCTATATTATTATAAAAGGATCCTTTTCTAGGAAAACCTAAAGGTCAAAATATTTCTTTATTACAATGTAGAATTCGTGACGTATCAACCAAAAGCTCAATATGATAAAGTCAAGCTTGCTCAGGGCTCAGTCAAACAAATTAAATTTTATCCTAGAACCAGTTTATAATATTGTGCATTATGTACTTGACAGGTCAACGCCTTATTCCTCATAAATATAATCCGCGTTTTGGTGACCAAACTTCGAGCAGCTCATGCACAAGAACCTAGTCAATATAGGTAAGTAAATATCAAAAGCGCGTCAATTTTAACGAAAATATTTAAAGCGCATGCAAGTAGTGAGATGCAAATAATTAATGCTAGCTGCTATTTTTGCCTTTGTGCCATTAAATCTATCTGCTTCTTTGTTCTCTGCTTTTACCTATGAGTCTTAATGAGGGTTTTGGATTATTAATAAGATTACGTGGGTAAATACCAGGTAGCAGATCATGAAAAATATTCACTAATGATCCAGGTTGCGTTTATAATGACTACGGGTCTTTTGCTTTCCCTTAGTTTAGTCACATGAATTCACTCATATTCTACGAATCAGCTACATGTTTACATTCATTCATTTCCTCCATTTCCGCTTTGAGCAAAACTTTTGGGTTGCTGTGACCTACTTCATTCTGTAGCTATTATGAATATACGCCATGAATTTCATGAAAACAGAAGAAGCCTCAAAGGTTTCAAAGGAAGAATGGTGTTTTGATGAAAAGTCTGCAGAAAAGCTTGCAAGTCTACAATGACTCGATGATGTTCATAAAGTTTTTTCAACAAAAGCATTAACTGCGGATCAATTACAGAACACAAAATTTCTCCTTGAACATAATCTCATCCTGAAAAATCATTGTATTTAGCATCACACTGCAAAAACTTTCTAATTTGAGAGAATTTAGTGCAGTGTTGGAATGAAACAACCACCTTTGGCTACTGTGCACTATCATATCTCGACGTACATAAATTGGGGGAAATGTATACACTACTACTCCATAACATAACAAATTCCAAGAAGAAGCTGAGCTGCAAAGGGTAGGCAATACTCGGGGATAGAATATGTGCAACTATCCCGTTGTTGTATGCTGACACTCGCGGTTTCGA